>OMKK01042112.1:8111-20865 GCA_900302305.1 Polymixia japonica | reverse complement strand
GCCGGCTCGTCGGCTGGGTCTGGTTAGCATCAGCTAGCATGAGGCTAGCGCGGTGTGGGTTCATCTGACAGGCAGGACGCCGTCCCCACACCGCGCTAGCCTCATGCTAGCTAATGCTAACCTGCTAATGCTAGCTAACCTGCTATTTAATGCTAACCCGTGTCGTCACAGGACGCCGTCCTGCCTGTCAGATGAACCCACACCGCGCTAGCCTCATGCTAGCTAATGCTAACGCGTGTAACGCCACCCAGGCTGATACGATAGCCATGTTGGTAGTCGCTTTGACGTACTGTATTTTTTTAGCCGCTGCTTTGTTTACCTTTACCTTTTTTTATTTGAAATAGGCCAGCCAATTAAAGCGGCTTTCTGGGTGTTAGTTAGCTAACGTTAGCTCAAAGCTAACCACTTTCCGGGCTGCTTATGGCTAGCTAGCTTGCTCGTCAGCTCGCAGCTGGTAATGAGATACAATGTAACTGTCTTTAACAATGGGATCATTCTCATTCATTCTGAATTCAAATCGGTTAATGTTGGACAATGTAGATAATGGCGATGTCGTCAATTTGACGTGTTTGTGTCAAATTATTAAACGAGGTGAGCATTCCTGTCCTGGATGGTGTAAACTTGGCTAGTATTGGGCAACGTGAGGCGGGGTTAGCTTTGCAAACTAACTTTAGCTGCAAGCCTGATCTGGTGATGACTCAACTCAACTGGGCCCTAGAACTTTCTAACTTGTGACAGACCTGGAGGACGAACCGGATGTTCGATTATTCCCCCATCAGACTTGGTTATTATGCGATTATTCTCACAGTTTCTGTGGAAAAACCTCAAATAATTAACCAATGGAAAGGGCTGGCAAGGCCTCTCCAATTGTTCAACAGTTTCTGTGGCATATGGTGCACAAGCTACAGTTACTGTTGTATTCATGCCGTCAGTACAAAACATTCACTGTTGGCCCACGTACTGAGTGAAAATGTTAGTAACTTTTGGAAGCTAACTTAAGCCATATACTTCTTTTTTATTTGGCTTTCGCCCTTGTTGGATGTTGATGCTTTAGGGATATTATATACTATATATCTAACTTTTCCCAGTACATTATGACCTTGCTATGGCCTTAGGCCTTATTGTCCACCCCACTTCTGCATTTATTTTATAATGATTTATACCCCAGTTTACCAGTGCAGTAGCTTGCTAACTGTATAATTGATCTCTGCCCCCTTCCCCTTTTTCTACAGGATAACTGGGATGATGAGGAGGAGGAGGAGAAAAAGGTGGAGGTGAAAAAAACAGGTGTGTAAGTAATTGCCTTTTTCCAAATGACATATTTACCGGGCGAGTTGTAATTCATATATAGCTAAGATATGTCCCAGTCCATCTCTTTATTTTGCCTGCATTTTCATTTTCAGAGACAAAGGTACCTGAAAAGAAGAAGCTCAGTGAGAAAATTAAGGAGAAAGAAAATCGGTTTAGGAAACAACAAGAGGAACTGCGTCAGAAGGTGAGTGTTATCTTTTCTCAATGGCCCACTTAACTGTACGTGAAACTTGTGGTCTTTCTCTTTCACCACTAAAGATACTCTGCGTTTCATTTGTTGACATTTGCCGTTAAAGCAAGTACAACTTACACCCGAAGAGCAAGCGGCAGAGAAGTTAAGAGTGAAGAAGTTACAGGAGGATGCAGACTTGGAGCTAGCAAACGATGCTTTCGGTAAGTCAGTTTCATCTCTCAAATAAAGGCTTTGACTAAAATCTTGAAATCCCTCAGCTCTCCTTACTTCAATTTCCATTATTTAAAGATGGGTAACTTGCATACTGTGGAAAACTACTACCATGAAAAATACATCATTTATATTTAATATAGGCTTGGGTTGTTAATGCTGCACTTAAATCCTGTCCTTTCCTTGATCTTTCTCTATAGACATAGAGAAATCCTTGGCTTTCTAGTAGAAAGTTTGAAATAAAATTGACGTTTTCAGTATTTGCATTTTGTGATTTTTAACTTAACTTGTCCTTCTGTTTCAGGTGTCGGCAGCGCCACCCCCCCCACCACTACAAACAATGTCACAGGTATCGATGCCATGTGTCCATCCTCCAAAGACGACTTCACAGAGTTTGAAAAGTTGCTGAAAGAGAAGATATGCCAGTATGAAAAGTCTGTGCATTATTCAAATTTTTTGGATTCATTGTTTCGGGAACTCTGTATTTCATGTAAGTTCAACATGTCTTGATGGTCACCAGTACCCACTGTAACTATATATTTACTTTAAATGTTGTACTCATCGCACTTATTCTATATGAATATGTCTTTTCCTTCTCAAAGTGGAAGTAGATGACTTGAAGAAAGTCAGTAATTCACTGACAGTCCTACTTAGTGAAAGACAGAAACAAGAAAAAGTAAGTAACTTCCATTTTCTCACAGGGAAATACTTCTATGTAGTTTATATCTTTATTCAGTAGAGGGTGCTGCCTACCTGGCTGTTTTTGAGGTCTGTTCATGCTATAAACTAACAACAATTTTCCTGTTTTGGTAATTTTGTTTACTGTAATTATTTGGTATTTATTCCAAGTATTGAACTCTACCAATACCAATGATTTGTCTATTATTTCCTTGAAGTATCTAACTTTGCATGACCATCTGTGCTTCATTCTATAACAATGCAATGCTGTCTATTAACAAACGGTTATATCCACACCCTACTGCTTTTAATGAGAATCATACAAGTCTACCAGCCAGAGAACACATAAACCAAATCAAAGCTGGAAGATGACAGCATGGGGTGTTGTTGTGTTTTGTTTTGTTTTGTCAGATAATTTGAATAATCCTAGGTGTAGCGTCTTGATGTGGTTTTATTTGTTTACACAGCAAAACAAAGGAAAGAAGAAAAAGAAAGGAATCTTAGCTGGAGGTGGTTTAAAAGCAAAGATGAGAGATGACCTCGACTATGCAGAGTTTGATGGCGGCTACGCCCAAGACTACGAGGACTTCATGTGACATTGGCTCAATCACCACTGCCCTTTCCCCCTCCCACCAACCCCCCAAAATGCAGCTGTACCTTCTCATGCTGTCCAGTGCCATCCTGGAAAACCTGAACTATGTGTTGCCCCCATCATTTTGCTTCAATGATCCAGAGGGACTATACCAGGGAGCATCCAGTCTCCACCAACTCTTTATGTTCAAACATATGGAAATGCCTTTTCTCTCATGTCATCCTCCAACACACTCGCATACATCATTTAGTATCTGTCGGATGACCCAGCTTCAATGAAGAATACATTTTAACTGCTGTCGTCTGTTTTGTAGGGCTCATTTTTGATTAAAGAAATGCTCCCGTCAAAACGGCAGATAAAGTATTGCAGTCGTAAGTGTAGTGACATAGAAACATAACAGGTTCTATGCAAATGTCTTTACCCAGAATGCCTGTACATATTATAGGTCTCTCACTTTACCTGTGAATGGGTTTCTTACAGGAAAGTATATAGTATCTATAACTGGTTGCCAAATACAGAAGTTATTCCGTACATAATTCATCTTTATCCTTGGGAAGTCGCATTGTTGATGCATTGGGAGCGACACTACATGTGAGCAGTAGTTGGAAGTTTTACGGAGAGCACATGCGTTCATCGCGAGATAAAAGGGATTGACAAGAGTAATAAATGATGCGTGACTTCAAACCTCACAGCCATTTTCTGGATACGTCTCTGGAATATCCTTGAAAATCTGAAGCAAAGAGTGCTCATAGGTATTTTTTGTGCATGACAAAAAATGTAATTTACTAATTTGATTTCTACTAATGCAGATTAAGTATTGATCAGGCAAGTGGACTGACTTGCCACAACTGGTCTCCTAATCATTGCTTCTGCAGGCTTGTATCAAGTGTGATGAGGAGCGAGGGCTTATGGGCTTCACCCCACTGTCTTCATATGGACTACAGTTAGTAGAAAGGGGCATATTTCTCCTATTCTAGTAATTGACCAGTTTCAATGTTCAAGGACAATTGGATAAATACAATATGGAAGATACCAGCATCTGCAGTGTTTTATATACATCTAATTTAATAAATCACTGGTCGAAAAGATGAATTGTTGTGCCTGTGTTCTTGTTTAGAGCTGTTGGAAAGAAAGCATGTGATGACCCAGTGGGGATAATGTCTGATTCTTCATGGTGTAAAAATAACCCAATTAAGTCATGGTGCTTGGATTTAATTGGGTTATTTTTCAATGTGTTATATCTGATCTATAAAGGAATTCTCAATAGTAGTCGCAATATTTACATATTCCTAAAATCTTTGTGAATTAGAGATGATTTTTAGACAGATT
Source organism: Polymixia japonica (assembly GCA_900302305.1). Classification (NCBI taxonomy): domain Eukaryota; kingdom Metazoa; phylum Chordata; class Actinopteri; order Polymixiiformes; family Polymixiidae; genus Polymixia; species Polymixia japonica. Next base: position 16,552 of record OMKK01042112.1, on the reverse strand, counting down.
TTTCTCTTTTATTAGGGGTTGTATCCAACACTGATTACAAACTTTTATTTCATGTGTAATAAATATTCTATTTACAATTTCAAGTAAATATTTACCACAGTAAGAATGAGAAATGTATACTAATATAGAAAAAAAAAATCCTCAAATATTCCCTGCAAACAAACTGCGGCAAATAACTTTTTTCAGTTATGAACATATATTTCATAATGTTATCCTCTTCGAATGGAAAAAAAGAACCCACAAAACCAAGTTAATATAAGACATTATGGTTTGAAATCAAAACAAATGGCTAACACTATCCAATCCATACTCTACTGTATGTTGGCTGTTGCTGTAGAGCCCTGACTTGCAGTATTGTTTTTTTAGTTGTTTTTTTTGTCTAGCTTGTGGTCTGTGTACGTCTTCCCATAGGATTCCTGGTGCTGCGTCTACGACTACTGCGCAGCGCATTGACCCCTCCTCCCCTCTGCCGCCGGCGGTTCTGCCTGTTCTCTCCTCTCACCACACTTGCTATTGACTGCCCTGCGGGATTCTGCAGGGCCTGGAACACATTCTGGTGCGTCGCCTCACGATCTCCACATGTGAACGACAGTGCCACGCCCTCGTTGCTTTTCATGACGCGGGACGTACCGTCGGAGGTGCCGTCAAAGCAACGCCCGAGGGCGATCTCTTTTGCTGTGCGGGGATCCTGGTCTGTCACGGTGTATATGCCGTAGTTGTGGCCCAGAGGATCAAGGGGTGCCAGCATGGTGAACTCGTTGGTGTCATTGTTGACTGCTAGGGGCAGATGGTTGACGAGGTACTCCTGAAGGATGGAGTTGACGCTGTCCCTCTTACAACTTCCTTGGGGAATCACTTTCACCAGGGTGCGGTCTACGCGATCCTGATCGTACAGCATGCCGCTGCACTTGAACTCCAGGCACACGGCTGACATGGTGTTCTGGTCCATATCACGAATGCTGCGGGTGTCACGGAGGCCGTACAGTTGGCCGACTGTCTTGGGGTGGGTGCCGCCCATATTGCGGGACCGCACGTTGATCTCATGCGGGCTGTTGAGTTTGACTTTGATGTAGCAGGCTCTGTATTCCATGGGCTTGGGCCACCAGCTCAGGTAGTCCTCTGTCCAACTCATTGGGTCATCTTCATTGAAAGGCACGGTGTTGTAATCGTAGCGGTCTCCCTCCACCCTAGAGAAGCGGAAGTGTGCTGCACTGAACGGGGCCTCCTCGCATTCTTTCAAGTTCTCAAATGAGTATATTGGGCCGTTGGATTCCTCAGCTGTGTTGGGGCTTGGTTTTGCCATGTTAATGCTAAACGCCGTCTTCTTCACTCTGGTGTCTTCGTGGTCAGTCCGCCTGTAGTTGAGCTTTCCCAGGTAGGGCTGAGGCACTCCGATAAGGTTGGGATTGAGTTTGGGTGCAGATGCGACGGCCTCCAGCTCCTCTCCTCCCAGGTTGGCCATGACATAGGCAGAGTAAGCATCAGCCTTCTGTTCATCACAGAAAGCAGGAAGACAGGCTCCGTTGGAGCCAGTGATGACACTATCGAAACGGCCCCAGGCACGTGGATTAGAGGAGAACCCAGCAGTGGGCTCCATGTTAATGAGACTCACTACAACTCCCTCCACCTGTTCGCTGGGCATGAAGCGTTCGCTGCGGAAAGCCCTCACCTTCACGTAGCACCTCCGGTTCTCCGGGACATCGAGGTTAAACAGACGCCTCTCTCTGATCTCCATGTTGCCGATCAGAAAGGTCCTCTCCTCCCTTTTCCCTCTTCGTTTCTTCTCCATCTGAAGACTACCCTCTTCTTCCCACAGGCCAGTGTCAGGGTTCAGGGACCAAAGTTTCATAGTATTGAGGTGCTCGGGCATCTTCACCTGGGCGGAATCCAGGAACACCTTGACCTCCCCTGCATTCAGAGGCTCACCGCCCTCCTCACCGCTGAAATCGACCGAGAACATCCCATAGGTTCTTAGTGGAAGGGTGTCGCCCTCATCACCCACAAAGCTGAGGTCACTTTGAGCTGCTGCTGCGGTGGACACATCTCTTGGGTCCATAAATGTTACGCTAGCGTTGACATTACCGACGAAGACCTCTCCGTTCTGCTTGTAGAAGGAGTTGGGAGGAATCTGGATTTGAACCATAGGGTCCTGACCCTCTACGTCCCCTAGCTCCAAAGTGTTGGTTTCTGTGGAGCTGATGGTCACAGGAGCTTTCTTCCTAAGAAGTTTGATCTCGTGGTAGATGCTGCCCCCTCTGGCGTTAAACGGGAGCACCTTCGTGGTGTTGACAAACTTCTGCATGTTGTCCACAAAGGTCAGCACCAGCCTCTCTGTGTCCGGGGGGACCTGGACGGAGAAGGTACCTTTGTAGCCTGTGCGGCTAACTCTGACTCCGTTCATGAAGATGTGACCGAACCTCATTGGCTCACCAGTGTCTGCAGCGACGGCTCTTCCACGCACAATGGCCTTGGTTTCCACGCATTTGTGGCAACCGCACTCACTGACCACCATGGTCGGCAGTTGGTAGCCCTGGCATTTCAGCTGCCTCTCCTCCATTTTTTTAACCCCACAGCAATAAGCCACACTGTCTTTACACCTGATACCATTGTCCAGTTGTCCAGCACACGTGCCCGTGGGGCACTTGCCCACGTCGTAGTAGAACGAGTCGCTGCTGTTTTGATAGCAGTCTTGAGGAAGACGGATGAGATGGGATTCAGGCTTGGGGTTGCATGAAGGTTCGTCTTTTCCTGTAAGAGAGACGTAGAAATTTAAAGGGTTGTATTTTTTTATTACTTATTATCATCTAGTATCTTCCTTAAATATTGTTAAATATTGTTCACGACATTGTTATTACTAATTACTATTACTAAAAGTCTTCTAATGTTGTTTGTTTCTAGATTTATTTCTATTTTGTATTTGTCTATAAGTGGGGTTTTTTTTTTTAAGAGTTTTGCTTTTCTTTAATAGGAGCAGACCTAGGACAGTGAGAGTGGCTGGCTTGGTCTTGATGGCCCCAGCTGGGCCGCTGGCTCTGCAGTAATACTCCCCGGCCTGTTCAGCATGCAGATCTTTTAGAACCAATGTGCTGCCAGATTGCTTCTCCAGGAGACTGTTGTTATGGAACCTGTTGGTTCACAAAGGCAAGACAGTGAAGTAAAGTTACAAAATACACTATTATCATCTTTTCGAAAGACGTCATCACCAAACCACGGGATGGTATTCTGCTAGGGCTATATTTTGAATATAACTTGTCTTACCATTGGTACTTGTCTGGCTCTGGCGTTCCAGCCACTTTGCAGCAGAAGGCAGCAGTTTGTCCCTCCCTCCTGGCCTTGCTCTCAGGGTTGTTCAACACACGAAGCTTCTCTGAAGAACCAAGTAGAAGTATAAGAAAAACAAATTACACTTCACAGCTGCTATGCTCAACGCTTTTGGTCTAAATCCAAATGTTGCTTCAAACTCCCATCTGTTTCATCTTACGGACATCTACAGTACCTGCGCGTTCCAGCTGGACAGTAAGGACAGAGGTGCGTTCAGTGCTGTAGGGCACAATGATATTAACGGGGGCGTGTCCCTGTAGGCTGACCACGAGGGTGGCGTTGCCGTCGGGGCAGAGGCCAGGGATGCGGAAGTGCCCGTTGTGATCGGTGAGAGTGAGGAGTTTGCCGGAGCGGAGGATCGTCGCCCCTACGGCGGTGAGGCCCCCTGAACTGCGGACCGAGCCTAGCACGATGTGGTCCTGACACATGCAGGCGTCGCACTCGGCGTTCACCCTTCCGATCACACACTGCAGGTCGCAATCTGAAGAGCGGAAGAAAAACAACAGAACAACCACCACAACAAAAATATGGTGGCTTCGTTAATGTATTCCTGCAGTAGTTAATTCATTCTTTATGACTACGTGTGTCATGCTAGCCCACCTGTTCCTGGGCACTCGGGTCCATTGCATGCTTTCCCCTCCAGTTTAGAGCCACTGCAGGGAAGAGACTGGGATTGGCAATTTCTGGAGCGCACCTGGACCCCCACTTGACCACACAGGGCTGGGCATGGGCTCCAGTCTGACCAAGGGCCCCAGGCCCCCTGAGTAGTCGCACTGGTATCTGATGGAAAACAAGTATCTCTCATAGTTCTGATGTCTGTAACTTGGATTCACAATATGGTACTGCACTAATGATATAACATATAACATATCGTTAGCGAATCACATCTGTAGCCCTGTTCAGTATTAATCATCTTATCACAGTGATTTATCATCCAAGAGACCCTTTCTCATTGAGTAGTCCATGACCAGACAATAGCTGACAGTCTCAGAAAGAAAGGCAGGCCTTTCAGATAAAGGACTAAAGTATGGGGTTTAACAAAGAGATCAACTATTTGGAACAGACGGACTATTAAAGCAAATTTAGGGATAATGGGGCATTATGAGACCTACCTTTAGGACACAGGAACCGGACTGCATAGTTGGAGCAGTTGCGGCCAGGACCCTGCTCATCATTGAGGCACCAGAAGCCCACGGTGGGGTCGGCGTGGACCTTCTCCCCCGTGTCACGGGCTGGAATCCAGTCAGTAGTTCTGGCTTCGAGTGCCCGCGGAGTATCACAGACCCGAGCGCGGTAATAGAAGCGAATGGCTTCCAGCTGCTCGTAGTCTCCGCGGCCCCCCGGGTGATCAACATTGAACCATGTGGTCCACTCGTAGTTGTCTGAACACAGAGGACAGCCAAGTTCTTAACAGCAGCTCCTTTGTTTCATTAACATCCACTGCATGTGAGGAATGTTACTAAAAGGCACTGGAAAGACGTGATGTATTATTGTTTGATATGAGCCATATGCATGACGATCTTTGGTTTTATACGTTTTGAAAATTACCTTGAGAATGGTAAACATCTGGGCCTGATACCCTGTCTCTTCTCCATGATCCTGTAAGACAGACGCATCTCATGAATAATACTGAGTTATCCCTTTCCTATGATTAGTTGGCAGTGTATTCAATTAATATATCGCAATATTTTCTTATTCTGAATGTTAAATATAAAAAGTTAATTAAGTGTCAAACAAATAAATACTTATCGTTGCAATATCTTGAACCATGAGCCTTATTGTACTGTATCTGAATGTTTCTGCTTATAATAATAAAGCTATTGAATTGTATTCTACCCTGAAAGTCAAATTAAGCCATTTTTATAATGTATATATAATGTATAAATGTATAAATATAGTGTATATATTTATAGTGTAAATAATAATATTTATGATCCATAACCATGGCTGTAATTGCACTGTATCTTTAAGATCTGTAAAAACATTTTAACTGCAACTCAGCTGTAACATTCCAGTTACGACTTACTGGTCAACTGCCATGTGTACTTTGGAAATCATGGCCTAACCTTCTTTACTCTACTAGTTCTCTAAACATGAGAGGACACAAAAAGACATTTCCTTCTGTAAATGTCACTACAGTTACTTAGTTTCACCTGTCAGCCATCTTATGTTGATCATTCCTGTTTATTTTTCCTTTTTATTGCATAATTTTCAGGCTGGCACTGTTGCCCAGTAAAACCAGAAGGCTCTTTTTGGTTTCCCAGGCTGTAGGAATTTTCTCACTGTTCCCCTAATTCAAAGGTCACATTGGGACTCAGTAGCCTTGTACTATGTGAGGACAGCTGGGTCTTTTTTAAAGGATAATCGTTTCTGATCATGTCGATCGGCTCTGACCAAAATGCCATCAATTGCTTTTGTTATAGATGCCTGTGTTGTGCAGTGTTCGAGATAGCTTGGTTCCTTGTGTTGCTAACCGCCTTGCTTACTATTAGCTGGCTGCTGGTGTTGATGTGTGGCTACATCACAGTATTCTACGCTTATAGAGAGTATATATAACTAGAGACAGCATCCAAAATGGCTGCCATTCATTCTCTACGGATCTGATTTTGGGATCAGGTTTTGGAGTTGCGGATTGCCCCAGAAGACTGTATTTGCAGACTAGTGATCCAAGCCAACTCAGACCATAGGTACGCTATAACGATGTACGCTTGGTCAGAGACGATTAGTATGACTGGAATAGATTAGGGCAATGAGGTCCAGGTCAAAAATGCTCGCAATTATCCTTTAACATATGCTCGATAAGATATGTGACTTGGGGGTCTTTAGGGAAAAGCAACGCAAATTCTTGCAATGAATATTTGGATGGAGATAGTTACTCTCCTTGTTCTCCATTCCCCATTGACTGTAAATACATTTTAATTTCCACACACAGTATAACGTTTTGTTTACTATCCATTCAACATCTCCACTTTGAAATATTAATGAAAAAATCACCAGGGTTTAAATAGAAACTCACTTTTCTCAAACCAGCTTAATTATAAACACAGACATTTGCATGTGTTTATTAGAATGTATATGGGCGAGAGAGAGAGAGAGCATGAGAGAGACAGAGAGAGAGAGAGAGAGGCCGTTCCGCTTGTCAGTTACAAGGAGGGAAACAAGAATACCAGCATCTTCTTGAGAGACCAACCTTGAGCTGTAACAGCGGCAGTAGCGGTGACTCCCACGACTAGTAGGAGAGGCCACACTGACATTCTGACACTCAGCTGCTGTTCCTGACCCCTGCACTTTCACCTCTAGTGATGAGCGTTTCACGCCAGGAACTCCAAACAAGTTACAGCCCAGCAGGCAGAGGTTCACTGGTGGGAGGACGAACACAGAAAGCAACAACAAAATAAGAAAATAATCGTTTTATTTGTTGCTACTCAGCTACGTTAAATATCCTCTAATAATCTAATGATGCGTTAATATTATAAGTATGGATAATAAATCTAAAAAGATGAATATTCTTAGTCTAGAAAACAAAATTTCAAAGATAGTTTTTTTTTTTTAATCTTGTGTTACTTTGAGATCTCAGAGCAGCAGAAAGCAGAAGATTCATGCAGAGTGAAGAACATTTTGGCCACGCACAGAACCCCACTCAGGTTACACATCTGTGTTATCCATCACCGTTTGTCAGGGGAGCGCTATGGCATTTCTGCATCCGCTGACAAAACAGTGGGCTGCACAATCCGAACTGGGCTACGCAATCCCAACACACACACATACACGCACATACGCACGCACGCACGCACACACTAATGCAAAGTTTGCATTCATAAGCTTTGATCAGGTTAACGTATTCAAGTAATGTTGTGCATGCTGTTGTTTTAATTGATGCCGTGTAGCTGAAAGTGCAACAAGGGCGTTGATTAAATAACTTGTTTAAGGATGGAATCATAATGGATTACAGGCAGCCTGATTACAACATTTATATGAACTGTTTTTCATTACTAAAACATAGCAGTCAGATGACTTATTTGGTAATGTGAAGTGACTGTGTTGTGATAGTAATCTGTGACTTGGTGATTACTCCTGAACATGTTCTGGGTTAAAAAAAAAAAAAAAACATAAAAAACAACAACAACATTTTCATTGCGAGATTATAGACGCAAATATAATTGAACACAACTTGAGGTTGAAGTTGCATTAATCTGGTTGATGAGAGTACAGAGAGACAGAACGACGTGACGATGTGCACTTCCTCACCTTTTGTGTTGTAGGACGTTGAAGGCGGTGTCGTAGTTCTCAGCTCCCGAGAGCCGCTTTTGTAAGAAATGATGGAGATCCTCTTCAGTCACTGTTTCTATCTCTGCCCTTGTTCAAGTCTCTCTCTCTCTCTCTCTCTCTCTCTCTCTGTCTCTCTCCTTCTCCATATACTGTAGTCGAACATCCCCCCTCACCGTCTCTTTTATACTGCTCTGGCTGCACCCCTCCCTCTCTCTCTCGGCCGTGTGCCACAGGAAGTTAGATTATGGGCAAGCGCACCTTCCTTATGATATAGATTACATTATAAACCTTATAACTTATCAAACTTATTGGGCAAAAACAATATCCAGTGGTTCCATTGTGTTTATTGTATATATAAGATCAATGCTGCTTGAGCCATTTTGATGCCAACAATATTATGATCTCATTTCCAGCCTGTGTTCTACTGTGTGGCTACATTTTGTTGTGAAACATCAATAGAACTGGGACACTTGTCTGAACCTGCCTTCAACAGTTTAATAAATTAGAGGCCATAAAGGCTGCTGGATCACCCGGGGACACTGACACATTGATTCACACTACCTCTTTAACACTACCTACAAACTGGCAAAACCTCATTCTTCCTGACTATCTTAAATGTATATGGTATGTATACTGTATATAAACAGGGCCATTGTGGTTTTCCTCTATGGTGTTTAAATAGTAACACAATGTATTTCTGAAATATGAAGAGATGCCAATAACAATAATAATAATACTAATTATAATTACAATAATTATATTATTATTATTATTATTATTATTATTATTATTATTATTATATTACTGCTACACCTACTACTGCTAATAATAATAATAATAATAATAATAAT
>OMKK01042104.1:0-10489 GCA_900302305.1 Polymixia japonica | reverse complement strand
GTGTAGTGTGGGTCAGAGGCAGCTGGTGTGTCTTGCACGGGCGCTACTGAGGAAGACAAGAATCCTCATTCTGGATGAAGCCACGGCTGCTATCGACCTGGAGACGGATGACCTCATCCAGTCCACCATAAGGACACAGTTTGAAGACTCCACCGTCTTCACCATCGCACACAGACTGAACACCATCATGGACTACACAAGGTCGAATACAGCACATTGCCCGTTGTATTTACATTCATTGACGAATGGATACATCTTGCTATTTTTTTTTTTGTTTTGTTTTGTTTTTGAAATATTTACAGCATGCCATATTCATTCCTTCTTTGCTCTCCTTGCAGAGTCCTGGTGTTGGACAAGGGACAGATTGCTGAGTTTGATACTCCAACAAACCTCATATCACAGAGAGGAATATTCTATGGCATGGCGAAAGATGCAGGACTGGCACAATAGCGTTGTCTCTTTGTCCCAATGTCATAAACCAGGATTTTTAGGATCTGCTCCTTTCAATTCAGTCTAACTAGGAGATTTTAAACCTGGAATTGAAGAGTACCGTTTATGTTCACTTAGTACTTTTTAATTGTTAATGACAATTTCAGGGCAATTACTGACTGTTTTGAATTGGGGCTGAGCCCAAGCCTGAACCTTTTGCAGACTTGCATCAAACGGTAGTTGCAAACAATTCTTACTTACGTATCAGGGCAGTTCAGATAGTGTCAGTTATCAGACAAAGAATAGTATACTAAATTGACATTCACATTCTCTCCTGTGCGTTACTGGAGAGAATGTAGTTACTGGCGTTGAATGTATGGTTCAATGTGGCAAACACATTGTTATCTGTTGTCCATGTAGGATATAACAAGCCATAAAAGTTTTTTGCAAATACTACTTGACCCAAGTCTGCTCTTCAGTGCCTTCTGGCAGAGGGAGGAGAGCCCATGAATGTATCATATTTTTATTCAACTGTCTGCTGCAAAATAAACAGGAAGAACTTTTTTATTTTGTTACTTTTTCTACAAACAAGAAATACTGTGCCACTGTACTTTCCTCGAAAGAAAAACAGTTTTGCGATGAACCCAACTATTTTTGTACTGTATCATTATTTAAGCTACTTTTTAAAGAGTTGTCTTATCTAGGGAAGTTTGCTCAGTTAAATTGTGATTCCTTCGTGAACCAAATCTGTAAAAACTTGAATTCTGTACTACCAAAATATGAAATATGGTAATGCCTTTATTAAAAAAAAAAAGCGAGAAGAATGCTTGGTTTGTTGTTGTTTTCAAATGATGCATCAAAAGCGGTGATAGATGTTTTACTTAACCAAGAGCAATGAAAGTCTGGTTAGACACCTGTATTAACCTGAGGATATCAAATGTACTGCATTATTGATTAATTGTAAAATGCCAAATGGAAATAACTAAAAATATAATTACGTGATCTCCAGCCCAGCAACCACTTTTAACATGAATGATACTCAGCAGAATATTGATAATTGTCCTCCTATATATCTTATACCTGTTTTACATAACTATGTAGAAGATACTAACATGGAACATGTTGTATGACTCATATTAACGGCCAGTACACACACTGTAGCATGCATGCTACATCGAACACTCTGATCATGAAAAAACCTCTTAAATTGAAGTGTGTGGGGAATAAGTAGAGACTGGAATGTACTGATTCCCGTCATGACCTAGAATGGACTCTTCGTCAGCTAGGAATCCAAAAATACTGTTCATAGAACAGACGAGCTCTAACTTACTGCAGTGTGTTTCTTCAGTAATAGAGGCAAAGGTGTATCATCATTGGTTGTTGCCACTACTGTGTCAAAGTATTTTATCTTGAACGTACTTATATGCCTTTCATTTCAAAATAATAAGCCAACACACGAAAGAAATGTCATGACTGAGTTATGGGGACCAGCTTGTGTTTATTTTCTAAGACCTGTCACATTTGAGGTTGACATTAAGTCACAAGTGCAGAGAACATGAAGTGACCTAAAAAATAATTACTAACACTATTATCATTGCTAAACAACCGTGCTGATACCACCAAAAGAGTATAAACACCAATTTTGAATGTCAAACACTTAATTAATTTAATTGTGTAGTAAATCCTGACTAATGTTCTGGACCGTTTTTTTTTCTCCTCTTTTAATGATCAGCCTTAGTCATGACTGCTCCAGCATGTTGCAATGTGGTTCATCGCTTAGTGGCGAGGAACTGGACATTGGCCCACCTCAGTACTGATTTAGGATTAAGAGAATCTAGGATTAAGATAAAGTAAGCCGATCCAAGATCAACACACACGTGCGTTCACAAACACAGACACACACACACACACACACACACACACACACACATACTCGAGCTCACACCATAACGGGACTGAGGAGAGGAGTTTATCCTCAGATACCTCACAGCAAGATGTCTCTCGCTCCACACCGCAAGTTGATATTTTAGGGACAATCTGTGGTTGGCAATTCTCAGCAATGTTTTTCTCCAATAACTGATGATCTATCCATCATGCCACTATTCCTTCTCCCCTTCTCTCATCCCTCATCAATATGCCAACACTGACAGATGCTGATGGCCGAAGATGGATGAGTGCTAGGCTGCCAGCGTACTTAGTAATGCCCCTGCCTATGGGCAAAGCCACATCAATCGGCGGTGGGGGTTAGGCTCTGCCAGTCTCCCGACTTCCCCTGTCAGTTTACGCTGCAGGCGCAGGAACCGGAGGTGAGAGTGATTGAAAACAATTTCGGCAAAGTGGTGACAAAGCAAGAGGTTCCTCTGGCAGTCAACAAACGCATCCTTGTTTTTCTTTGGGCTCACTCTCTGTGCTTTGTCAGGGTATTGCTCAATGTTATGTCTGAGCGAAATGCCAACATGACAGTTTTTGGCCCAGTAGATGTTTTTTTTTCTCTCTCTGTATTTGGACCAAATACACAGATTCTGAGCACTGGCTGCTTTTGATTAAACAGTACTTGCAACCTTGCGTAAATGTGTATATTTAAACATCAAATGTGTCAGCTGTATCTGTCACATCTGTTTCATATCAAAAAGAAAATTATTTCAAAATGATTAAGTCATTAATTAGACATTGTGTACGGATAAGAGATTCCTTTTGACATTTATAAAAAAAAGAAAAGAATAGGTGGTGTGGATTGATCTTTGCGTGTGGTTAGATAGCCGACATGACCCTGTAGTCACTTACCATCAGGTCCCATTGTGCCATGCTTGTAGTCCAGATGTAGTCTGCATGGCACAATGAGCTCATTATGCAGTGCTTAAAGGTCCTGTCAGCCTGCAGCCGAACCTCTGAAGCCATTAGGTTTCACAAACCTGGTGGACAGGGTGCCACTTGCATATAATGATGTTACATGCTGGTTCAGATCCATAGTGAATTACACTGTTGGGAGAGTTAATTTGGAAAACATAGAGGAATCCAACCACATGAAGCCAAGTTTAAATATAGTTGTCTTTTTTTTTGGAAGTTTGAATCCTCAAATAACCTCTTGCTAGAGGGCGTATCATTTAATGATTTTGTTTGAATCAAAGTTGTTTTTATTCCATTTAAAGCCGTGTGTGTTTACCCTTTCATTCCTTAAAAAGAATCAGCCTATTATTATCTACAAATATGTAGCCCCAAGATCTATCCATCCTCAGTGAGTCTGACAGGAGTTTATTAATTTCATTTATCAATGACAGATAGTGTTCTGACTGTGTAGGGGCCATGTAAGGTGAGCCAACTTTTTTTCTTTAAGTGACAAAATGTTCTACATTGCTGGAAGAAGGTGTGATATCCATCTACACACATTAGTGCCCATCTATGCACACTGTCATTCTGATCTTCAACTAGCATTAAATGTGGTGTTTAGCTACTAATTTTGGGTAAAAGGAGAGGACTACAGGTAGATGATATACTGTAGTTACCATGCTGGTTAACAACCACATCACACTCAGCTCCAATTGCTAAACTATTCGCTGTAGTTGTTGTAATAGTTGCTAGATGTAAACTAGTACTGTTAAACTAGCACTGTTAATACATACAGTATTCTGGCAATTGTTGTCAAACCCAGTGAATGTAGTAGAACAAACATAATCCTGTTTATAAGATTAAGAGGTACCGTTATAGAAACACATATTCTTGGGGTTTAGCTATTTTCATGCATATACAAAACATGTGCATCAAGAACAAACAATCTCACACACAAACAATCCACCCAGCATGGGTCCACTGTTATTGCATTGGAATGCGGACTAATAGTTTCCCTGTCCTCAGTTGAACTGTTTAGGAAGCCAATTGAAATAGTTTACAAAGTGAAGGAGTGAACACTGTTATTCACAATTACACATTCATTCATTAAATCTGTTCCCTGTCATTCCCGCTGCTGGTGAAGGGCAAACTTTATGTATCACCTGATCAGGTCTTTTTTTTGTAATTGTTTGAGGTGAATTGCCCTCATCTCACCTTTTTTTTGGCCCGCTAGCCAGCCCTGAAAATTAATGTTGGAATTAAGTGTTATGCTTGCTTGCTATTGGAAGACCCAGTTAATGTCAACCACATATTTTATGTTATATATATTATATAATTAGAATTAATGCTCTGTGTTTCAGGGTTGACACCTTGTGCTCGTGTTCCAATAAACAGTGTAAAAGGCATATCTATTCTTAGCAGCTGTGTTGTCAATATTGTTTCCTACAGACTGTTTCTTTGTAAGTCCAGGTGTCAAGGGAAACTACTTTTTTCACCTTGCGTTTGAGTCTCTGAGTCTCAATAACATCTATGAATTTCCAGAAATCCACAGAGAGGAGTCGTTTTTAGAGAACTAATCCATTACACAAAGGCAGGCTTTGTAGAATGTAGAACATGTATACTATTATGTTTAAGAGGGGGAATGTTAATGAAAGAATTGAAATGCTTATGTAGCAACAGACACATATCACATGTAGACAGTAAACCGTTAAAACAAGAATAACCTGTCAAGACTAATTACAAGAACTGCATCGTAATTGTACAAATATCAAAACTATAGGAGAGTGAACACAAAATGAAAGATATAATTATATAACAATAATATTTTGTTTAGAATAATTTGACCTAATGACATTCAAATTGATCAATCGTTCAAATTAATTTACCCCTTCAAGTTAACATTGTTGTGATTACATATTTTAGGCATTTAGCTGACACTTTTATCTAAAGCAATTTACAATTAGTGCAAGATTTGAAGATAAGTTCCTAGATCATAAATCCCTAGATTGCCACCATTACAAGCAAGCAATAGCAAAAAGTGCATGGATGCACAGCCTTTGGACTCCACAACCCATGACTGTGATAGTTTGTCAGACTTTTGTGGGAACAATAAGAACATGTAATCCCTTAATGAGCGTCAGAGATCTTTCTTAGCAGTTAGGACTCCAATGTTCTTAACAAAACTCATCTTAGATTCTTCTGTAAAGTTGGATGCAGTCATATTAAATTCAAAAATTCAAAATTAATTTAGTCAAACTATCTATATATATATAGCAAATTGTACAAAGTAAATGCCTCATTCAGTATATTTTGATACCATTTAACCTGTAAAAATCTGTTATGAAATGTGTGGGTAAATATAATTTAAATAAATAATAATTATTATTATTATTATTGTGAATGAATTGTGCTGATCCTAATGTACAATCAAAAAGCTGTGGGATCCATGGTTTTTCCACTCTTTCCTTTAATTATAATTTTATTATAATTTTATTGGATAATGTATTGATTATGTGTAATCACTACATTATCTTACATTAAGCTTTACTGAATGTAAACTGTAACCTAGGGAAACCTTAAGGAATTATATTTGTCCAGATGGAATAAAGCAGATTTTACTATGGTCAAGATAATATATGATTTATTTGTCAAGAGGCAACTCAAGTTCATTGACATTTTTAATCTTAACATTAATAGTTGAGTAGACCGTAGCGCTTGAATAAAAATTCAAATGGACTTAATTATATATAATATAATGATATTTATACTCACTAAGCAGTACTTTTAAATGTAAGAAGATTGCGTAAAATTTTAATTTTATTATGTTTTATGTGTACTGTCCGCAATGTTTAAATAGACTACTCAAACGAGAGCGTCTATCGACATAGTGAGGATCCAAGTCACATAATTAATGGAAATAAAACTTCCAGAATAAATTCCAATTATTGCAACAGACCAAACCAGTATACTCTACTATAAACCATGCATCATGGCATACATCGTGGAAGTAAAGCATGGATAAACGGATTTATTTAAAATAACTAAGAAGTTTGTACTTTTTAAGGCGCGGCGCTGTGTGCGTATTTGCGCGCAGTGCGCTCTGGCGTTCCCGCGCCCATGAGGCTCGCAAAGGGTTAAACGGGGATACCAGCAATCCTTTTAACAGGCAGGTGCCCCGCCAGTCCCAGCCCAAAGCTTACCACTGTTTTTTTTAAAGTTCTTTCAACATCTCTGAAGCAATTCATAACTGTCATTTGCTGGTTACTTGGCGAGTTATGTTAACAGTGGTCGTTGCACTGGTGGTTGCAGTTTATTTATTTTTTTGCTGGGCAAAGTATAAATAGAGAATCCTCCTTGCAGAATTTAGATAACGAACTGGACCTCAACAGTTATCAGTTTACATATAGGCTAGATTTTTTTTTAGATTGCAGCCTTCAGCTAGGTGGACACGTGATGTTCATTAATTTGTTTTAACGTTTCATCAGTTTCATGCTCAAGAACCGTGTCGGTAGCTTTCAACTACAGTAATTAACTGCTGGATCACAGAAATCTCCATCTTTTACCACGTGTAGAATTCTGTTTTGCGCTGGCGATGTGGTGGATGCTGTTTCCTCGGTGGATCTGGTTCTTGGCGTGCCTGTCAGTATGGATGGACCACCGTGTCGGAGCGATGCCCCGCGTAGCCTACTCTCATGCGGGTATCTGTCCCAATGACATGAACCCCAACCTCTGGGTGGATGCTATGAGTACCTGTACACGAGAGTGTGAATCTGATCAGGTGTGTTACTCATTACAGAAAACCTTTTAGATGATTGCCTAATTATGATTATTTGTTTTGCTGTATGATCCAGTACTTACAGTCTTTTGCATACAAACACTGTATCATGGGTTATGTTTGTCTTTACTCAATGGCATTTCTTAACGTAAATGTTCATTTCTATTCTATTTACTCTGATTTAGGGTATTATTTTAAGCATTGTGTACAATATTCATAAAATCTACTCTGCATATATGCAGCATGCTGGATCTACACTGTGGCATTTAACACTTTTGAAATCCGAATTTCTCTGTTCTCCTCTTACAGGAGTGCGACACCTTTGAAAAGTGTTGCTCAAATGTGTGTGGGAATCGCAGCTGTGTGGCGGCACGGTACATGGACGAGAAGGGCCCGGTGGGCATGCCCAAGGAAGCCAGCTGTGCCAGTTTCATGTGCCCCCAGCAGGGGTCCGAGTGTGACATCTGGGACGGCCAGCCGGTGTGCAAATGCCGGGACCGCTGTGAGAGAGAGCCCCACTTCACCTGCGCCTCTGACGGCATGACCTACTACAACAAGTGCTACATGGACGCCGAGGCGTGCTCCAAGGGCATCACTCTCTCTGTGGTCACCTGCCGCTTCCACCTGACCTGGCCCAACACCAGCCCCTCTCTGCCCCAGGCCACCACTCTTCGGCCGACCACCGCTCCCCTGCAGGCGACCGTCCCCCCTCCTACCGAACCTCAGCCGCCCGTCGTGGTCAGCAGCCCCTCCCACCAGTCGGTAAACGTGGGCGACACGGCCAGTTTCCTGTGTGACGTGATGGGCCGCCCGCGTCCGGAAATCACCTGGGAGAAGCAGCAGCAGGACGGGGCGGAGAAAGTGGTGATGAGGCCCAATCACGTGCGGGGGAACGTGGTGGTCACTAACATTGGTCAGCTGGTCATCTACAACGCCCAGCCCCGCGATTCAGGCGTCTACACCTGCACGGCCCAGAACCCCTCCGGCTCAGCCCAGGCCAACCACCCGCTCACTGTGCTGTCCACAGAGCCTCCCAAGACCTCTGAGCCCAAGAACGTAACCCGCTGTCTCCCAGAGGAGTGTCTGAAACCCCCCGATAACGGGGACGACTGCGGGAGTGAGCAGGAGAAAGTGAGCTGGTACTACGAGCCTAAGACCAACAACTGCTTCTCCTTTACCCACTGCTACAGCAACAACAATAACCAACACCAGAGGAAAGTGTTTGAGACGTACGAGGAGTGTATGCAGTGCTGTGGTCCAGAGCTCTCGGGCCCCTGCGGTCTCCCCAGCCTACAGGGCTCCTGCAAGGCCTACGAGCCGCGCTGGGCCTACAGCAGCACCCTGCGGCAGTGCCAGTCCTTCATCTACGGAGGCTGCGATGGCAACGACAACAACTTTGAGTCCAAAGAGGCCTGTGAAGAGATGTGCCCCTATCCAAAGAACCACCACTGCAAGGCCTGCAAGCCGAGGGGCAAGATGGTGACAAGCTTCTGTAAGAGTGACTTTGTGATCCTGGGTCGGATGACCGAGCTGACGGAAGAGAAGGACTCGGGCCACGCCCTTGTGACTGTGGAGGAGATTCTTAAGGATGAGAAGATGGGCCTCCGGTTCTTTGGCCAGGAACCCCTTGAAGTCACCTTCCTCAACATGGACTGGAACTGCCCCTGCCCGAACATCACTGGTGCTGCCGCCGAGGGTCAGGTCATCGTCATGGGCGATGTGAATGATGGGATGGCTGTCCTTCAGCCAGAGAGCTACGTGGGTGCCTCCAGCCCTCGACGTGTACGGAAGCTCAGAGAGGTCATCTCCAAGAACACCTGTGACATTCTTAAAGACATCACCAACAGCCCTCAGTAGGAGTTCCTAGTTATAATCTGTACATAATGCTTAGCCTATAAAACATACCCTGACTGTAGTGCAACAGCAATGGTCTGTTAACTTCTGAACATGCGTTTTAATTGTGTGTTTCACTTTGTAGAGATCATTCCAGATAAGCGTTACTGGAGTTAAAGATTTTGTTCAAATTCTAACGTTTTACGGCTTTTTTGCAACATTTCAGGAACTCCTAATCAGGAACTCTTGACTATTTGATATTATATAGTCATATAGTCATATATAGTTATAGATATAGTACAATACAGAGGTGTCCCCTTTATGTGGTCTGTTCAGAGCGGAGCTTTTCTGTCATGGTTCGGTCGTTGGTGTTGTTGATTGAAATACCATGTACGTGAACACGGGAGACATTCATCACGATCCTCTTGTTACCTTAAATCCCCAGACTCCTGTCCTTCCCCCTTTGCCCTCTCCTGCCTCCACTGGAAATGGAGGTTGCAGACTTGCTTTGAAGCGCATAACAGACACGATAATGTTTGATGTTTTATGTATATAATTTTACTCACAAAAAAGCAATTCTTTTATTTATCTGCCTTTTTTTTACACCCAGAGCTTTAATATCTATTCATAACTTTACACATTGCAAAATCATACTTTTTTCTCTGTATTAACAGTTTTCATGTGGCACACACAAAGTGTACCCAAAAAATATCCAAAAAAATGGCTACAATCGCCCAAGTCATATTTGGTGCATTGTGGGTAGATTTGGTTCATACACACGGATATGTTGTAATATATTTTATTAACCACCATATTCTATACGAATCCATCATCATTTAGTTTGTATTCTTTGTTTTTGTCACAGGCTTTTATGTACTTGTACTTTATGTACTTGTACTTTTACGTACTTTTATGTTTGCTATTTATTATAATGTAACCTTTTCTTTTGTTCTCGTTTGGTCGTTTTTGTACCTCATACCCTCTTCGCTATAAAGGAGTTTCCAATTACCTGTTTTCCATGAGTTCTTTTGCCCTTGCAATTCTTGATATAAGATGATATTTTGCATAATTCTGTGTATTGTGCTGAGAAAATAAATAAAGATTCAGGTTTTTCCTTTGGTCTCTTATTTGACTTGAACTATATTGATTCATACTGATCCTATCTATCCTATATTCAAATATATATACATACTATGGCAGACTCAATGTTGTTGTTTTTTAACTCTTTTAACTTTTCTTTTTTGGAAGTTAATAGGACAGACAATATCCTGGTAAGCAAATGAGTGTATTTATTAGCGAAATGAGAAAAATCATATGCTATAGCCCGCCTAAGCAACCCAACAAAATTCATGGTAAAGGTTATATGAGGCTATATGCGAGGACACTTTGATACATGTATGTAACCTTTCAGGTGGGGTTCAGTACTTACAAGTCCCCCGGACCCCGCAGGAGAGGCACAGGGCTGAGAGACAGCTGTAGTCGTGCACCTGGGTGGTTCTCCTGACAGGCCGTGATGAAAGAGAGGAGGGAATAGCGTGTCCCTAGCCCACCTTGCTCGCCCCATCCCTCTGCCTCACTCCTCAGCCAAGCAGCCCCGACTCCCCCTTCCTCCATTCCTCCACTCTT
>OMKK01042103.1:0-22456 GCA_900302305.1 Polymixia japonica | reverse complement strand
TCTCAATGTAGAAATAACACTCAGATACAACTCGTTGAGTCTCACAGTTCAGTGTTACTGGGTCTCTCTCACTGATGACTGATGAACTCACTGTCAGTTTAGGCCGAGGAAAGCCTGAAATTATAGAAGTAAACATTTATTGATTTGGAATTTGAAAGTTCTATGACTGTAGCCTAATACAATTTGTAACAGTAAATTGTGATTGAGTACCGAGAAAATAGAGAGAACTGGCTTTGTGTACAGATGTACAACAGTACAGACCTCTGAATGATACAAACAGACACTGACCTTGCACTTTAAAACGACAGGCGACATCTGTAGTTGGAGAAACAATGTGTTGACAAAGAAAATAATTACAATGCATGAATATGAATTATACTACTGAAATATTGAATGCAAGAAATCCAGCTATGTGTAATTCTGTCACTGAAATGCAAAGGAGCATTGTAATACATCACGTCAATGACAGTAGGTTACATCCACGTTAGTGATGATATATAGTTAAAAGGTGATGCTTGCTAATAAGAAGAAAACTATTAAACTAGTGCGTAGCTAATTGATAGATACACGAAAGATCACAAAGACTGGATAAGAGACATCACTTACAGATAAAGATGACAAAAACAGCATGACCAGCCATGAATCTGAATACTGCCATTGTACAGAAGTCCTCCAAAGATGATCTATCTAACTACATGGAGTATAATGTTCTCAGTTGTTTGGACATTTTACAGAAGTAAGCCTATCTCACAGGAAAACCACAGCAAGCATCAGAAGTCTATCATATCGACAGGCTGGCAAGAGCATGAGAATACGGACGAAAATAGACATATTAGAAAAGATATATATTAGAAAAGCCTTTGCTACAAGTGACACAAGCAGCAGAGCCATTGAGCATAACCTTCAAGCTTAGCAATTGTGTTTCTTACCCAATATCTAATGCTATTATGCTAATTGTATTTGTCATTTTGTGCTTATGTAAAACATTTCAAAACTATTATAACATGCCGTGACGCAGATGTATCATGCCTCATATAAATACACTTTAGTTATACATTCAATCAAATGCACCTTTGGCTGGTTGTCAAGATGAAAGCAAAACGCTGCTAGATGCCCTAATTAGATAATGAGTCACACCTGATGGAAGGTGATTAAGTAGGTCTGCTTCAGTTTCGAACATCAAACTCTAGAATTGTAGCATCGGGTGGTTAGACCCATAGGACAGAACAAGTGTGATTTTAAAATTAAACTTTATATTTGTATCATTTTAGTCTGATAATGCCTCCTAAAAAGGCTGCAGCAGTGTCAGCTGGAGTGAAATTCTCTTCTGATGTTCCAGAGACGGATGAAAAGGAACTAGAGAAGACCAGTTCAGGTTTGCTTGCAAATGTGTAGATGATATACAATATCAAGGTATTATGTGTTCTTGAGTAGACACCTGGTTTCTCTCTGTTAGATTCAGCGGGTTCTGTGTTGGTGCGTAAAGCTGCAGCTCATCCCACAACGATGGTAATGGTAAAAGAAGCACTGAAAGAGTTAGACACGCGGAAGGGTGTTTCCTCACAAGCTATACGGAACTGCATAAAGCAAAACTATCCCACAGTGGATCTGGTGAGGCTGAAGCACATGGTACGTAAGGCCTTGATAAAAGGAATCGAAAGTGGGGTGTTTGTGAGACCAGCCAATTCTACTTTCACTACTGGAGCACAAGGAAGATTTAGGGTAAGATGTATGTTTTGTAGAACTCAAGTGTTAACTGAAATGTGCCAAATAACTTTTTTGTGTGTATTTGTTTGTTTACTTATCTGAGCATCTCTCCCCAGCTGCCCCCCAAAAAAGGCAAGGAACCAAAGCCAAAAACTGAGAATACTGATCCCAATTTGGAGAAGGTACCAAAGGCACCAAAGGCTACCAAGACTGGAGGAGCTAAAAAACCCAAAGAAGCAGATGATGGAACAGGTGAGCCCAACTCCCTACTGAAATGTCTGGTCCTGAGATGTATATTAATTTAACAATGTAAAACTTGTTATAAAGGCACCACCAAGAAAAAGGACACTGTAGGGCAACAGGAGAAGTCGAAAGAGGTGAGGGCAAGTTTATTTTTATTTTTTATTTTTTTTGGAGGTAAGGAGGAATTTAAGTAACTCATGTTTTGTTTTGGTACCAAAGCCTGCCAAAAAGGTGAAAACGGACAAAGGAGCTGCTTCCTCAAAAGTAGCCCCAGCAAAAAAGCCAAAGGCGTCTCAAATCAGAGAGGAAGAGGGAGCCTCTGATCAAACCAAACCTAAAGCAAAGGCCTCCAAAGTTGCAAAGGGTGAGAAGGTGTCCCAGGTCAAGGCTGCCAAACCCAAAGGTGATGCCGACAAAGTCGGCGACAAAAAAACTGCAGGGAAACGTGGGAAGAAAACTTTAGATTAAACTTCTTGTCTCTAAATCCATATGTTCTTAAAATGCTTTTCAATAAAACGCTTGACTCAATAAAAGGACTTGTTTTCATTTTGGGCAGACTTGAGCAGTAACTTGATGCACATTGCACCTCTACCATCTGTTTCAGCTGGCAGGGGCTTGAGACTGGCTTGCACTTTACATTTTTCCCCTCTTGTACTAAGCGACAGTTGGCTGAACTTTTGTAGTTCAGATGTGCATCTATGAAGAAAGATGTCAAGTTAAAACTGTAATTTGGTTACAAATGGCTGCTCGGGTTGGTAATATTGGTCAATATTTGTAGTAACGGAATAAAATGCATCAAACATTACAAGGTTCTTGCCACTCTGATCTGCTCACTGCTGAACATTAGCGTAAAGTGACGTTTAAGTATGAAATGGGGTTGTAATGCTTATGGTGTGGGATGAATTTCCCTCGCATAAAGTTCACACTCAATCTTACCAGGGCATGTTAAATGCCAATGAACAAACCCTCCTGGGGAAACGGACTTCATCTTTAGGTGAAGCATTTCTATACTAATAGGAGTGGCCTATTACAGGATGACAATGCCACCCTCTACAGGGTATGAGCAATTGCTAAGATTTAAGCATGAAAATGTCAACCATATACAGTATTTTGGAGTTTTTTTGTTTATTCCCCTCCATGGTATTTTTACTACAATCAACATAATGTAATTTCTCATGGAGGAATGGTGTTGCATACATCCAATAGAGTTCCAGACATGTACTAAGACCTGTGTGCATCGAACGCCTATTCTCTGGAGTGCTGTTTTGGTCAATGACTATGATTTAACAAAAATCAGCTAGGGTGAGCCAAAATATAAGTCCAATATAAAATAATAAACCAAAACAAGAAGCATGGTGTTCCGTCTTGTGCAGACTGAGTGGAGGAGCCGCTTGACTGTCGGTCAAAAACCCCTTTCACACATACAGTCTAATCCAGAAATGTTCTGGAAAATTTCAGCGACAAGGTCATATGTGAAATGGAGCCAGAGTCAATATTCTGGAAAATCTGCACCAGCAGTTTTCCCCCTCAAGACCTAGAAACATTTCCGGAAATCATCTGGAACGGCAACATTGTTAATGAAATCTGTAAAGAGTTCAGGATCAAGCATACAAATGGTTAGACAGGAGCCATGTATAGTGTGGAAAGGGTTGTAGATTTCTACAGTGTAAAAATGTCTAAATTCCATTAATATTGCGCATAATCAGATGGTTAATGGTACTGTTTATGTTTGTGCTGAGAATATACAGAGAGGGATATGAGCCTTACTATGCCATTGGATCTTGCACTCCAAAGAGCTCTGATGGATTTTAATGCCTGTTTTTAATTCTTGTTTTGTGACCATTGCACTAAACACCTGTGTAGTTATTAAGCAAGGTGACCTCTTTGCTATTTTTGATTATCATGCACGTAAACCTAATGAAAAGGCATTCACAACAGAGTTAACAGCAGCTTTCAGAACCAGCAGTGCCAGAAAAGTTAACTCAGCAATTTTACGGGTTCTATATGTGAAAGGGGCTAAAGCAAAACAGACCAGAAACAGGGCAATTGAAGCACAATCCAAAAAATTAGAGGGGGACAGAGAGAGGGGGGCTTTCAGACAATCACCATTATACTACATCTTACAATAAAATGTGGTAATTCGAATTTTATTTGATTTTAACATATTACTAATAGCACCTTTAACAGAGGGCCTGTCACACAATGTTTTAATATACAGGCTATGACACTTAACTTGTACTATTAGTACCATGGCCTGGATGAATACTCAGTTCTGATTGGCTAGAGGGGTGTCGATTAACTTTCGATAGATGCACGGCTATGATATATCACTCTTATCACCGCTCTAAATCAAGCTTCCCATTGAGCTATACACTGGCAACTCGTAGACCTACTTAATGTTAGTAGCTAAAGGGCAAACACCAAGTTGCCTTTAAAATACAAAGGAATAAAATCTTAAGTCATTTTTGAAAGTTATGTTGCAACATTCGCTACAATGTAACGTTGATGGAGATAACCCACTCGCTAGGGGGCAGGCGCATCTACTGTGCAACCACCCTCTCGCATCAGCTGATGCATCAAATAGTGTATGGATTTGTGCCTAATTTTAATAATGTATATTTAAGAATATCTTACGTTAGCACAAGACCAAGCTAGCAAAGCAGTTTGGTGTTTAAGGGTATTATAAAATAAATTTGAATTGCATTTTGTTATGGCTATGGAAGATCAAGACTATCGCCGTTACGATCGTGGTGTTCACTGCAATTTTGTGTGCAACCGTACGATCTCCTGCAGAAATAATAGGACCTAAGTACGGCACAAATTAAGTGTCAACCAAAATAGGAAGAGCCTCTTCTGTGAACATGTTTAGTCCTCTTCTTTCAACAGTCTTCTTTTCTCACTGAGCTTTGTAAACAGTGTGTAGTTGCTGGGCCTTGAAAAGAAAACGCAGCTTAGCGGTAGTTATCTTTGCGACAGCAGTGTAAAGAAATACCACTGGAAAACTCAAGGGGTCACCAAAATCAAACAGCAGACATGCCTTATAAATCAACAAATTACTGATCAAGTCTCATGAAAACAGTAGCTTTAAATATAACTTTGTTCAACCTTGTTACAAGAAGCCTTCCCACCACTCTGTGCCCAGTGACACCGTGCTGCTAAACGTTCATGTGAAATACACGGACAGGGTAGTCATGACAAATTCAAGTTACACTTTCAAATTCACTTTTAAAACAGCATGTTTATTTGTTTTTAAAAAATAAAAAAATCAACTAAAAAGTATTACTATTTCATTGTCACTAATAGAAACAGTACGGAAGCACTGAGTCTTTGAGCAATTTTACCGCTCTTCAAGTATGTTCATTCAGTTCCTAGATAAGTTATTCTTCTGCAGTGGCTTTGCCATCAGGATGGGGGAGGGGCAGCTGGCCCAAAGGGGAGGGTGGCTCCTTCAAACCAAATGACCTCAATTTCAATATTCCGGTTTAGCAGAACCAGTGTTGACGACTCCACACATTCTAAAGAAACAAGTGAAAAATCCTCAACTAATTGATCCAGTGAGGAACACGTCATTCCATAGCAATGTAGTTGATCTGCCGGCACCTAATTCTTCACATAGTGTAGTGAGCAGGAAGAGGGAAGAGCTGGTGAAACAACCTGAAACTTTAAAGACTGAGTTAACAAAAGAGTGTAGAATGACAAAATAGAATGGCAAGATAAGATGAAGAAAGACCATGCAGACCTTACAGAGGAGAATGAGGAAAACTAAATCAGTAGAATGTGAGCTCATTACCAATAAAACTCAGTAAAGGAGAGAGAGAGAGAGCCATCAACTGCATTAATAATAGTGGTGACATAAAAACAATACCTCTTGAATCAACTCTAAAACAATAAAACTGAATTACAATTTCTCCTGTGGGAAAAACACAAGTCTTCCACATGTAAACAAATTCACTCAGAAGAGAGAAATCAAGTGTGCAGTTCTCTCGGCTCCTCCTTCAACTATGCACTACCCTTTTGTGCTGGTGCCACAATTGCACCAAAGGTAAAAAGTGAATCCCAAATGTCCGACCTTGGTTCCTCCTACACTCCCTCCCTCCCTTCACTCTTCTCAAAATGCTTCTCAGAAGGTTTAAGGGGACAAACCTCTAATTCACATTTTTTAAACATCAAGTGTTTTGAGAAGGTGGTGAAGAGGGTGAATAGGAGAGGCAGGGCCCCTGCGATTCAACACCCTGTATGGGTTAATCCCCTCCCTTCACATCAGCTTCCGCCCCTTTGTCCCTTCATCATTTAACAAAGCTTCTCCAAGCAGGTCATCTGGGGTGGAGAAGAAAGCGGTCCAGGTATTGTGAAATGGCCTCCCAGTTCCTCCAGAGGAAGGCAAGCAGGATTACAAGAAGCAACGTAGAAAGCGTGCGGCTGCGCGTCTTCATCAAGGGGACAACGCAATTGGCCACCGTGGAGACAAACACCAAAAGGACAGCCATGACAGCTAGCAGCACGTTAATGAGTTTGCCGAGAAGAGTCCGTGCTGTGGCATTCTCCAAGCCCTCGAGCTGCACCACCTGCTGTTGCTGCTGCTGCAGCTCCATCTTGGAGATACGCGTCTGACATGCTTCCAGCGCCTCCTACGTGTTTGGGAGAAAAATTGTCACTAAAAAGGCTCTGATGGCCATCACAAGCAGCTCAGAAATACCTTGATAATAGTTGAATACTCAAGTGTGGTCTGGCGGAGCATACCTGAATGTCTCTACCTCTTTCGTAAGACTGGTAAGCAATCTTCTCCTCCATGCTGGCTAGCTCCTGTTTCAAGTTCAGGATTTCATTCTGGTGGAGTTCTGTTAGGTCATTGAGTTGTTCTTCTAAACGTTCACACCTGCAAAATACAGAAATGAGACAATGGTAAATGACACACAGGGTAGATATGTTTTCTTCCTGCTCCTAACTATAACTATTGTATATAGGCCTATGCTACCTGAATCTCTCCTCTTGTAGGGCTTCCATGATCATTGTGTAGTCCCTCTGATAGTGGGCTTTAAGGTTTTCAAAGGACTCTTCTAGTCGACCCTGGTTATCCCGCAGCTCCTGGATCTCATGGAGTAGTGTGTCAAAGCCTGAACCCTGGGCATGCTCAAGGGTATTGCCCTTAGAGCTAGGGGGACCTCCCGGGGCTCCAGTGGTACTGTTGGCCCCTGCAGAGCCAGATGTGGCACTAGAGCAATCATCTTCACTGCCATACTTGGGGCTGGACTGCAGCTGCCCTCCTCCAAGGGTCCTTGTTCCCCCTGGGCCCACACCCTCATCTCCTTGGGTCTCATCCAGAGAGTCTTTGAGGGCTGTGATGTTATCAGCACTACCAAACTTGTTGCGGATCAGGGAGGCAATTTCTCTGGGCTTGGATACCACAGCGCCAGCTGCAGAATGAGTGGCTTGAGAGATGCTAGAGAGGCCACCTGTCACCTGTAGAGGGCAGAGTTGGGTCAACGCTCAGGCTGGACCACTATGCTAATGAGAGATGAAATGAGTCTGGCAATCAGCATGGTCATCATTCATTGGCTATCAAAGTGCAGATGACTAAGCTGAATATAGTGATATCAAATGGTACAATGGTGAGAAATAAATATAGAAATAATTTCCAAATTGAGATATCTACCATTTGAAAATTGTGACACCTACTCTGACAAAATCCTTGCTAGTGACAGTTAAGCTCACTATTCAATATGATAGTGGTTATAAGCCATCTCGTGCCCTTTTTAATTTAAAAAACTTAATTAAATTCTTGATGGTGTAATTGTTTCAGTTTTGCAAATATTAAACAATTAACATCAGGTAACATATTTTTCCCAAAAATGAGTACAAAGTATTTTGGAATGTCCTTCAAATAATGCTGAGAGTTTGGAGTTTAACAACATGAGCACAAT
The DNA here is from genome assembly GCA_900302305.1 of Polymixia japonica. Classification (NCBI taxonomy): domain Eukaryota; kingdom Metazoa; phylum Chordata; class Actinopteri; order Polymixiiformes; family Polymixiidae; genus Polymixia; species Polymixia japonica. Next base: position 14,585 of record OMKK01042103.1, on the reverse strand, counting down.
GAAGTCAAAATGACAGCACACACCTTGGCTCCAACATCTTTAAGCCCCTGGTGCATGTCTCGGAAAACGTCTTTGGGCTGGCGTGGGATGCCGTTGTGCTCCACCTCGCGAAGCTTTCGGTGGTAGTGCTCCAGCTTCCTCTGCAATTGCTGGATGGTCTGGGCTGACTTTTGGTTCTTCTTCTCAAATACCTGTTTGATGCGTGCGCTCTGCTGTTTGTCTGCATTATTAGCTAGTTTGAGATATTCTGCAACATTGTCATCACGTGCGGTCTGTTCTATCTTGATTTGTTCTGTGAGCTTGAGGATTTTCTGTTGTAATTGGGAGATGGCCTGCTTGGTTCGCTGGGGGTCTGGGGTACTATCAACTACATCAACCCCATACCCGTCTGCACCGTAGGAGAGAGCATTGGGTGAGACGGCAGGGACTGACCCATCGTAACGATCCAGCTGGTCAAAAATGTAAGCAAATGGAAACAGAGAGAGAGAGAGAGAGAGCCATCAACTGCATTAATAATAGTGGTGACATAAAAACAATACCTCTTGAATCAACTCTAATTACAATTTCTCCTGTGGGAAAAATACAAGTCTTCCACATGTAAACAAATTCACTCAGAAGAGAGAAATCAAATGGAAACAGAGAAGTGAAGGTCAAAAATGGAATGGGAACCAGAACAGATTTTGAATTCAAAAACACTATTTTATATAGCAAATAAAAAGGTACAGACATTTTGGGGTGTTTCACCAGTTTTGTACAGTACTTGGACAATGTACAGGATAAGATTTGTTACAGGATCACAAATTGAACAGTCCACAGTTTAAGCATTTTGACAGCTGTTTTTGTTGCAATGTCACTGGCAATAACACTGGAGAAGACTTTGGCAAATCCCTATGAACATGCAATGTCAGATAAAAAACAAACCATTAGTCAAACTTTGAGCTTGTTTAGGCCTGGGAGCCTTTTCTGATCTGTAGTACATTCAGAGACAGCAAAAGCTAAATTTAGAAAGGCTTACAGGACATAGTGGCCAACCACTCACAGGCAGTCTCTGACCTTCCAGTGCTGACAGCTCATCTATCCATTCAGCCTTTCATCCAGGCATATCCAAGCCATTAATAACCTCAACTCATTTCCCCAATTCACTTAGACTTGATATTTATCCTCAGATATTTTGTACATGAGCCTGTTGTATGCTGTTATAAGTGGCTATTAGCTTAATGTCAAATACTATAATTTTGAGTCCTAATGGGTGTACACAAATGGTGTCTCATAAATATCACTTTATTATCTTTGAATGGTTTATGTCCTCATGCCAAACCTTTGGGAGTGAATTTTTTGAACTTTTTAGCCCTACAATAATTCCAAAAACATTTGGGGAATCTCACAATATGTCAACTTATGATGGCTTCAGCACTAGAGTTGTTGCTGACTCTAGTTTGCTTCTCACCTAGGTAACCATTAGCTGCCTTTCTGGACACTCACCTTGTCAGGCTCCTCAGTAGAGTGGTAACCAGAGGTCAGTAGCATGTCTGTCAGGGCTGGGCTACTAGGTGTGTCGGTGGTGGAGGAGGAGCGTGGGCGTCCAGCCTGCAGCAGGGCCTCATGAGTACTTCGCCGATGGATCTGGGGGCTACCTTTCTGGGGGAGTTCCCCGGTCCCCCCTGCCTTACTGCGGCGACTCTGCAGGCTGGTCCCTCGCTTCATCATTGGGGGGGCACCTCGGATCTGCTGCAGAACGCGGCTCAGAGCTGCAGGAGGGGCGGAAGCAGCAGGGTTGTCAGAATCCAAAAGGAGGGCCGAGGAGGCAGGGACATCCCCTACCTCTGGCCCTACGTCGGGGGGCTCAGGGGCAGGGGCGCCTGTGGAGGACGAGGCGGAGTCATGCGGGGAAACGGAGGAGCGTCGGCGCTGTGGCTGGAAGAGCTGCTTCAGGCCATGGCCCAACGCTCCCATATTCTCCAGGGCATTGTGGGTGATTTTGGACAAGCCGTGCTCTGACTCCGACGCCCTCCTACCAACCTCCAGCTCCACTCGGCCTCCTGTGTCTGGCTCCTCTGGACTCTGCTCACTACTACCCTGATCCATCAGGGGCCTCCAGTCTCACAGTGTGGGTCTACTTGGGGGTGCAGGGGACTAGCTATGCCCCGCCGCCACACCCCCTCTGTAAGGCTGGTTCAAAGCCGGATAGCAGAGGGGATGGCGCTCAGTTGGGCCTTTTGAGCTTGCATGCATCTGTGGTTTGGCTCAATGTCATGCTCGTCTAACACAGGAAGGAAAATGAAAGAAAAGAAAGAAAGAAAGAAAGAAAGAAAGAAAGAAAGAAAGAAAAAATGATTATGGCATGCAGCAGTGAGTGATGAACATAATTAGCAGCAGCAGAATATAAAATAACTCCAAGCAGCATAATCTGGGTTGACACTGAGACATAGAGGTAAGGTTAAGTATCTTATTTTAATGATGTAACAAAAGTTGAAAAGCAATTCATGGTTGAAAAATATTGTAAAATCTTTTCTTTTTTCCTGAGCAAAATCTTTAAGAATCAATTTTGGCAAAGCATTAGACATGTCTGACAGCACCAACCCAATAGTGCAAAAACATCAAGTCTACAAATTAAACAAGTATTCAAGAGTAATTTCTGAAATGCTCTCAGTTTCTAAAATTGCACATTTTCACAGGTGGTGACTTTTTGTTTGTTTGTTTTTAATTGTTTCTAACACCACCTCTCATATCATATTTGTAAGCATTCAACAAAAACCCTTGCAATGGCTGACTAAGTACATTTCAGAAATCATTCCTATAAGTTCATTAAAAAGAAACACAACTGTGAATGTTTGGATGATGGTAACAGAAATAATACAAATCATGTAAAAAATGATAGGCAATGAAATTATAATTGGAGTGTTCTCAGATTCTCATCTGATTGAGGTCTCCAAAGATCCATCGTAGTCTCACGCTCAGTTTAGAAGTAGGCTAGATATACAGTGCAGAGGGCCATTCCATGACTTTGGATCTCAGATGACAGGTTATATAAAGGCTTTTGCTTTACGTGAGAGAGAGTGTGTGTGTGAGAGAGAGAGAGACAGTCAGTGAGAGTCAGAGAGAGAGAGAGAGAGAGAGAGAGAGAGAGAGAGAGAGAGAGAGAGAGAGAGAGAGAGAGAGAGAACCTTACCATCAGCTCAGCCTCTCCTCTTCTGGCTCACAACTCAAGACTGCCTAAATGAGGAGGTCAAACATAAAACAATCTAATTAGGATCAGGTCCACACCTATAGGCCATAACAAAGAAAGCAACCGCTGACTTAGGGTCAATTGTAGGCCAGGCCTAGTATTACAATTAAACACAGACTATACCTAATGAGAGATGAAAAAGCTGCTAAGACACTGACTACAACTGACCATGGCCATTGTAACAATCTTTAATCTTTAATAACCAAGAGAGGCAGAAATGGGTCAATGCATGATGACCTAATACAAACAGACCAAGTTTGGACCTTTGATGCAATGTAATACTGACAGCAAAATCAAAAACCAGTGGCAACTGCATCAGCATACACCTCCATTTCACAAAAACAGCTACACAATAACCTACTATATGCCTAACATGTACTTAACATTATGTCTAGACAGTGCTGTCATGTAAACTACAATGCTGGTTCTGTATAGGCACAAACCACTACACGCATCCACCACCACCACCCAAGAGTAGCACCCATATGGGAAAAAAGGGTTTGCCAAGCAGAGATCCCCTCCTGTCTGTCCTTATTCCCTCCTAGGCCAACCAGGCTATTTTGGTCTTACTGTAGCCCAGTGTACAAAATGTGCACCATATCCTTAAACATACACATCTCAAAAGGCAACTACTCTTCAGATTCTAAACTTACGTGTTAAAGGTTACGATACAAAATATTTCTCAAGATCTTCTGATGGACAGTGACTTAGATTTGGAGCACCAAGGCAAAGTGTGATGCATGGTTATTTAAGCCCTAAAGAAAATAATCAGGGGTGAATCTCATATATCTATGCTGCACATCAATTATTTATCAAACAAATGGAGAATTGCCTCTAAGAATCGACACAAAAATCTAGCATCAAAACCACCATGAACTGCTTTATCAGTGATGCACAGGTTCACTGTGGAGGTCCTGCTGTAATATTTGCAGCTCGGTAACAAGTAGGGTCATTAAACATTTTGATTAGGGGAAGGCGGGAAGCATGCAGGTTAAGTTATGAGTAAATATATTATAAAATTCTAGCTAATTAATTATCATCCTTTATTCGTTTTCTGATTTTGCTGTTCAGTTAGTTCAGCGGAAATGTACTCCTCAAAGGAAGAAACACGCTGTGGCTCTATCTTCCTCTAGGCCTAGGGCATAGTATTTTCTACCTGAAGTGGCTCAGCCAACGTTCAGCTATCACCCTCTTCACAGGCTCTGCGCATGCAGCCTTCCAAGGTCACACCACCCAGAATGCGTATCTGTGCATGTGTCTAGTAGGATTTAGTCTTCTGCTCAAGCTGAGGAGACACTGCTCCAAACACAGAAGGACTTTAATCTACATTCCCACTCTTTGCCCACATCAATTTAATTAATGCCCACATCAACTGTACATAACCATACCTTGAGTTGTGGTCATCAGCAGATGTTATGTGATCTCTTTTAGGATAGGAAAATATTTAATATCCCAAGGGAATTTCCAACACCACTTTCTCGGGATAATCTTTCCAAAGAATAATCTGGAGGGATATCTTCACACTGTTCAGCTGTTTCCATGGACATTTAGAAAAATCACATGCTGCAAAGACAAAACAGTGAGGGAAGACAGTGTGAATAGGTCTGCTGTGAACGGAGAGTAGACACTGCAAAACTGACCATTCTCAAATACAGACAAATCTTGTCTCAGGAGTGTGTTGGCGCTTGTATAGAATACAATATAGGGTACTCTATAGAACTCGTTGAATTTTCCTTATTGATACAAACCTATGGTCATTAAATATGTTTAAAAAAAAAATCTGTAAACCTATTCTTTCCACAAGAAGCAGGGCAAGGGTTATAAAAAGAAAGATTATCTTGCTCGTTGTGAAACTCTGATTTAACCATAGACCTGTAAGCATATTCACTTAATTAATCATTTCGTGTTAATTAAGCGGGCCGACTGCCCCCACATGAAATTTGCAGAACATTAACCATTTACATCCTTAACTTAGAAGCTGTTTTACGTTAAAGCTACGCCCTATCTACAGATTTTTTTTTAAATGTGTAAAAATAGTTAAGCGAACTAATTAAAAAAAGCAAACCTTGGTCAAACACAAAGCTGTTGTATACAATTCTGGAATGTATATCGCAAAAATATATACCTAACATCAGTTATTTGTGCATAGTGGTGCCCAAAATATTAGCGTCAACGTCCCTGCATTTGCAAGAACATCGCTGGATTGAAGTAGATATGACTATTACGTGAAACGAAAACTTTTTCTAATACAATCAAGCTTGCTAGATTGTTCCACTATATAGTTTTGTAAATGAACAAGCCACTTGCATGCAGAGTGTATGGTGAATGCGTTACATGTGTAATACATAAGAAACGTTGTGTTTCAGAATTAAAAATATCTTGGTAAAATAAAGAACATTTAGCGTACACTAACATGCCGTTATGAACCGATCTATGAATCGGCTATCCCTGCAAATAGCCTGAGCCCAAAGGTTTAAGGGATGAAATTAGCAGCTCGCTAGCTAACGCCAGTAGGCCTGACCTTTCAAAATTCAATTACAGACATAGTAGATGAAAAGGATTATATGGTTTATCGTTTAATTCTAGGACACTGCTAACTGTTATGTCGTATATGGTCTGATTGCGTTGCACCTGTTTCGATGGTTCGTCTGACAGCTAACGCTGGTTGAGCAGTACAGCTAACGCTACAACCTAGCGTGATGCACCAGAGGGTGTTCTTCTTTATTTTACGGTACAAACCGGCATTCTGGTGCGGGGCGAGCCTGTCGTATGGTAATCAGTATAACGGTTACTTTTGTTTTAAATATTTACTGTGGTCTAATACTTAGTATGCAAAACAGCTACCTTAGACTGCCACATTAAACGCTACTGAAAATGTCGTTTGCCTACATCTCCTAAAACTCAGGTTGCAAGGTGTTAGGCTGAGTACAAGATCCAGGTCGTATGGGCTGGGAATTAAGACTACACAATGTCTGTGACAATGTAACAATCTGTCATCCTATGTATTTGGTTTTTAATGCACTTGAACAGTTTAGATATATTAAGCATTTATTACTGTCTCCCATCACAAGACACTGGAGAGCATGAGTTTGTCAGACACCCTATTTTGTCACACCAGAATAAAGGTCCATAAACAATAAAATGCTTATATGGTGAACTAATCCCCACCCTGGATTAGATTCCCCCTACAAGGCCAAATGGTCAGCCAATGCTTAAAATTTTCATTTTGGAGGAAAGTATGATTGTATATCTGGTGGCTGGCAGAATATTCACAAGCAGTGCTATACTTTTCTAATATATATACATATACACACACTTTTTAAATGTGTTTTCTTTTTAACTTTTATGAGTTGACCCTGACTAACCCCACTAGGCCCCATGTGAAAAGTGGCCACTAAATGCATAAAACGGCGGATGACCATCATTGTATGTAACGAACATGAAACAAGCTATAAAATACAATCCAGTAGATCCCTGGTAAGTGACTCATTTATTAGCATGTCAAGGAATTTTTATGAAAATGTCCATTCTTCCCCGACCTGGAATTGTAATCAAATTTCTGTGAGTCCAGAAATGTTGTGAACGGTGTAGTCCCGCACCATCATAAAACACACCTTCACCAAATACCTTCCACATAGTCACCTACTCTCCCTCCAGGCTTTCTTCATGACACCTATTGCCGTCTTTAACTTCTCAGAATTAGTCCTGTGCCCGTAATGTATACTCCCTTCCTAAAAGATTATTCATAACAGGTACTTGTGATTATAAGGCGATATGATCCGACAGACCCACAGTCTCAGATTCCACTGGTGCAAATCTCAGTCTGCCTGTGTCTATAACGTTGAAAGGGCCCTTGGGGATATGAACATGGGTGTTGTCTACAAAGACAACGGGGGGACCGTCTCTGTAGCATGTGCCACAATTGATCCGTCCATAAAATCTCAACATACTTAACATCGCCCACCCAGACTTCCCTGGGCTACAAAACACGCGTTGACTCAACGTCTGGCTACAGCTTGTCAGTTAGCTCGCTAGCTAGGTTGCTTGGTTAGCCAGCGACAGGCAAACCGGAGACACCGCCGGCAACGATAACGGGATCAACAAAGTTAATCGACAATACCCTTGTAGAGCACATATAACGCCACATGGGGACAACTTTCATTGTTAAAGTACTTCGCAAAACTAACGTATTACAGGCTTCAACTTACATGGGCGCTGAGAGGATTGTGTTGATGACCGTTCATTTCTCCCGATAGAACACTCCCCGCGGTGACGTCAAATAGCGTGCTCGACGTCAGGACACGAGTACCAGGCATTGATAACCATCTAATATGGTCCACCCAATGAATATGTTGAATAAAACTGGGCATGTCGCCAAGGCCATACCATTTACACCAGAATAGTACGTTTAAATTTGTCATGAATTACGTCAAGTAAATAAATTCAGAAACATACTATACATTGTACGAGTTTTATTTTCTAATGTACACAAACATGTTCTCACGTTTACCCAATTTCATCACATTCACCTTCCTGCAAAAAAAACTCAACATGTACAGTATGGCATGAAACGCCATTGTTTGCCATGAAGTATTATTTGGGGTCAGTGTAAGAGGCCTATGTATGCAGTGGATACTGAGGAGCAAAAGGTACATTCCAGCTGCGAAATTGATGAGCTACATCATAAGGCATGAAGGTTTGTTTTTGTTGCTCAGATACAGGTTTCGTGACTGCTGGAATTAAATGTGGTTTCTGAGGATGAGCAAAAGGATAAAATGAGGGAATGGGATAGTAATTATTTTGATGCCAAGGATGGCCAATTGAAGCTGGGGATGTTGGAGGTATATTTGTAGTTGGTGGATCAGGAATGAAAGAGGCAGGAGATTGCTGAGGAGCATAATATGCTGGTATATAATGGTATGGGTGATAAAATGGCTGTTGAGCAGGGGGTCGCACAGTTGTAGCTGCAGTGGTTGCTGGGGTGGTGGCAGGGGGAGTAGGAGCAGTAACCTGAAATTGGAAAGGATACTTGGGAGGGGGATGCAATACAGGGATCTGGTAGATCTGAGGATATTCTGGATGTGGTTGGGGAGCCTGGGTTTCAGGTTCAGGAGTGAGAACATCAGTTGCAGGACCCTGAGGATGGCTTTCTGGGTGCAATGGCAAATTGGGAAATGGCAGGAATGAATACTGAGGGAGCATTGGAAATTGTGGCTTTTGAAAGGGCTGAGGTAGCACATCGTCCTCATCTTTTAAAACGGTTGTGCTCATCAACGCCTTTGTGGTAGTTGGAGGAGGTGTCAAGTAGATATTGCCGGGAATCATAGGATATTGTGGAAAAATCTGATATGGGAACTGTGGCATCTGAGGGAATTGACCAGAGGGTGCCGCAGTGTTCTTACTGGTAGAAGTAGTGGTGACAGGGGATTGTGTTGGTGGAATAGGTCTGGGAAACATAAGGTACTGTGGGACACCGTGATACTGTGGATACTGTGGTAAGTGTGGGATTTGCAGGAGCTGAGCAGGGGGCACTTCGCTCTCATCATTTGTAGTCATGCTAAAGGGATGCAGTGGTCTTTGAAACATGGGATGTTGAGGTATCTGTGGCGTATCTATGGTAGGAGCCAGTGTGTGCGCAACAGGCTCAGGAAATGCGGGGTATTGTGGAAATATTGGGAACTGGGGGTATAGAGGGTACTGCAGGAGCTGGCCACTGTCATCTGAAGGTGTCGTTGTTTCTGTGGTAATCGTAGAGGCTGGTGTTGAAGGGCATGTGACTAAAAATTCCCCGTCATCCAAAAGAAGAGAGAGTAAGTACTCATCATCCTGAAAAGAAAGAGTAAGTCAAACGCATGGAGATGACATTTTCATTTCCATCCCTAACCACAAGATGGCCCACCATACCTTGAGCTCTATGCACAACCCCTTGTTGTAAGGTGCTGAGAGCATCAATCCTCCAGAGACAACTTCAACAACAAATCCACAACCACTGCAGACTGATGAAAGGGGCTGCCACGAGCCAGACACTACAACATAATATCCGAATGTCAGTTTGGAAAAATGATAATAAATAATAATGATATAATATCCATTTGAAAAACACCAACCCTTCACTTTGAGTTCATTTGTACCACCAATCTTCAACACCATTCCAGATGGGAAACAGGTAACTGAGGGTGGAGTTACTGCAACAGGGCAGGACATGGTCATTGGTGCTCCCCATAAACGTAGTGGTAGTACATAATTGCCTCCCTGTAGTATAAAGTGAAAGGGGAGTGAGAAAAAGTGGAACTGTATTCAACATAGGAGATCATCTCAAGTGTAGGATGGAGAGGCAGCAAATCCAAAATGGGAAAAACTGCCCCAATGCAGTGAATTTTATTTACAGATTAACAAGGGATCACTTTGCTTGATCCTAGTAGGGTTTTCGTTAGAAAGTTTCATGGGTGGGTAGCACAAGTGCACCTGTTGGGTAACATGGCAGCCCTGGTAAGGTGCTGCAAAGAGCACATCTCTCCGGGACCTCCTCACAGAGAATCCGCAATGGGAGGGCATCCGAGACAAGGGTATAGAAGATCCCTGACCTGTGTGACATGAAAAAAAGCTTAAATTACCTTATATAGCAGCCCGAAGTGTTAGCCAATTATCAAAACCTCTGTGGAACATACCACTATCCACCAGAAAACGGGGCGCTCTGCTCCGTTTGACTTTCAAAGTCATCGAGTTGTAACTACATTGCACCGTTGGATCCATGCGCTTGAGTTTTGCATCCATCAAACTGCGCCATGCTGAAAACACAAAACATCAGCTGCATTTGTTTGAATTGGAAGTCTTATTCCCCCAAATCCCAAACTAGAAGGGCCCTGCCACAAAGGCTGTAGGGTGATGATAGACCACTCCGAATACACTGCTCCTCCCAGCATAATACTACAATACAATACATATACTACTACAATGACACGGTTCGAGACTTAAATATTTGTCTCCCGAACAAACTGGGTAGTCTGGCCAGGGAGTTGGTCAAAAGTAGTAAACACATTTTTACAAGCGTCCCTAGCAGATCTATCAAAATTCAACTTACCAGATACCGGTTGGTCAGCCTGGTTATCGAAACTAAGTGATCCGTTTCGACTGGAGACCGCCGGTTCATCTTTTATATCAATTCCCACCCTTCTCAATTGGACTTTATTTTGGATTCCACGCATATCAGAACTATGCGAGTCGTCTAATGTGGCCTTGTTGGGCATTTGCAAAACCTTACCGACCTCTATAACTTGCCCAGTGCAAAGATTAAGCAAAGAGGTTAGTGTCGCAATCACTATAAAGTAGAACACTGGATTTTCCCAAGACATCACACCTTTGATAATTATTTTAGGCATGAGAAATACCTCAAATTCTGAGCACTTGTAACGGTATTAGTATTTGTAAAGACAAAAAAACACCACATCGCCTCGTTATACCTATATAGTCTACCTGCCTACCTAATTGACGAGCCAATCATTGTTAAATTGTTATTAAAACACCTGCCAGTAAGAACGTGTGTTGATGATCCGCGCCTACTTAAAGGAATAGACCGATGAGATCATTCCCATCGAAAGAAATAGCGGCGTAATAATGTACACATATGTCAAAGTAAAGGAATCACCAACATATTTCAGCCAATGTGAAGGGTTCGTATGGTTCTCCCCCAGATCCTAAACCCAAAAAATCTCTTGGTTTTAGTTTTGGACTAGACTAAATATCTGGGAAATGCTGCAAATATTTTGCAACAGGTAACCTACCAGGCCTTATTTAGATTTATCACTAGATGTGATGAATCCACCTACAGCTCAAATATTACTATATTACAGTACAGCCTTCTTTTTAATACTGTTTTATTGTCTACTGTTGATAAAAACAACACATTAAATAAAGTCATGCCAGTATAAATGCATTTGTGCCTTACTACAAATAAAAACAAACCAGCATTCTCATATCAAAAATGTAAACCAAAACCTAATGAAATCAATGAATTTAGAACAGAAACATAATGTTTTCATATTTTCAACCACTCCTTAATCTAGATGTCCCTTGATGGGATTTTAACATTTGCAGCATTTTTGTTTTCAAAATCAAACATACAGATATTTGTTTAATACTCATACCAGGTCTATTGTGTTGATTACTTGCAAAGTTAATCCTCTTCAAGTCTATGTTTAACCAAAGTCCCTCACAAGAGAGGCCCTACATTTTGAGGTGAGGTTTTCTTTTGTGAGAACTGTGTGTTTCCTGTAACATGATTGTGCTGTGTCTGGCAAAATTACCATTTCATGTAGATAACCTACAATGGACAATGAGTATTGGCTGTACTGATATAATGACTATCTTAGAGATCTGTAATATCCTCATAGGACCAGTCTTCCTGTTGCATAATTGGTGACTCTGACTTAATCACAATATTTTCTTCCTCTCCTTGATGTTTGGTATTTGGGGATTTGTCGGGGATCTGACCAGTCGTAGGGTTGGGTAACTGTTTTGACTCCTTGGCCTGGAAATGGTCTGGAGATGCAGGTGTAGAATCAGTATCCAATGCCCACCTATAGCCCACATGAGCTGGAGAGACTGTCCTCAAAGCAATGTCACCATGGGTGATATCTGCACCCACAGTATGAGTCCAGGGGGGAGGTGGTGGTGTAAATAGACTTCCTACTGCAAGGTGTCCATGATGAAGGGCATCATCAATGTTGCGCCTGAGGTTGATAGGAGATGGGGGCCGCGTGTCAAACTCTATAAGGGAAAGAATACATTCCCGCTCACCTACTCTTTTCCACAGTAGTGCAGCCTGAGAGCCACAGCTGCTGCTGGTAACCGAGCTGGGCATGTGCTCAGGAATGATGGTAGAAGCTTGGTCATCATAGGTACTGATTGCATTGTTGCTTGTACCTGTTCCGGACAGGTTATGCCTCATCCAGTTATTAGGCATTAGATCTTCCCAGTTTCTGTCCGATTTTTTGAGTGGCCCTTTCCTGATGTTGGCTAGGACTCTCCCCCAAAAGCTTGTCTCCTGTTGCCCTTTTGACTCCTCTGGTCTGCCCTGCCCATGACCACCCTTTAAATGGCTCCTTCGGGGAGTCCAGAAGATCCAGGATCCCAGGACAAGCAAAGAGAATCCCCAAGCTAACTCAAGAACTCTGGCCCAGAACTGACTAAGCCACCAGCCCCAGCCAAAACGCCTCCAGTTCCCCAGTAATCCATAAAGCCAGAGGAGACTGTAGATCTGAAGGCTGCAACACAGAACCCCTAAGAGGGCACATACTGCTATTACCCGCCTTGCACAGTTTTCAGTCCTCTGTACAGCCCCCCACTCGGGTATGGGGGTCCGGAGAAAGGAATGCAGATGAGAAAGGGACTGGGCGAGGATCCCCATGCAGAACGGAAGGCCCCAGCAGAGTGAGAGGGTCTGTAGCAAAAGCGGAAGAGCAGGAGACAAAGTTGAAGAGAGTAGGTCAGCTACAAGCAATGGCGTACAATGTGATACAGCAAGCCCCCCGACCACCCAGGGGCGCTGCAGCTTCAGCGGTAAAAGCACAAGTTTCACGTCTCTTAGAGCAACCAAAGCCAGAGCAGCCTGTGCCCAGAGGAGCAGCTGCAGGGGCACGTTATGGAGTGCTGCAAGAGCTGGCCGAGACAAGATCTGAAGAGTACCATAAGGATCGAGTAGAAGGAGCACAGCACGCAGAGCACCAGTTAACAGCAAGAGGCCATTTGCCAGGGTCAAGGTATCACAGAGGGGGTGAAGCAGAGTAGATGCACCAGCCATACCCAGAACAGCCATGCTTGCCAGCAGTGCAAAAAGGCTGGCAGATCCAAAGACGTGCAGCTCCCAGGCAAAGGCCAGCGTGCGTCTCATGTCATCCCAGAGCAGATTGGTGCCGTTAGAATTTGTTAGAACGATACAAGGGCCGAGACCAAGCACACAGGGACCAGATCCAGAATGGTCTTGATTTATCTTGGAATCAAACGCACCATATTGAGTAGGGAGTCCAGGACCATGCTTACCTGAGAGAGAGAGAGAGAGAGAGAGAGAGAGAGAGAGAGAGAGAGAGAGAGAGAGTTACTGCAGTAGAATTGATGTTGGATATTGGATTTGGACATTATAAAGATGCATATTGTAATTGTAATGTATTTTTAATATCTGACCATTGGAGGGAAGTTCCTAAAAGAAAGAGTTTAGTGATGACAGTTGTTGAACTGAACTGAACATACTCCCTGCCTACTGTGCATTTATGAATCTATCTTTAAGTTGATGTGGAGAACATTTATGAGAAATCTATTCAATAACATATCTGATAAATAACAGAAAATTACATTTGACTATAATTTGTTGTCTTACCAGTCCAAAATTTGTCATTTACAATGCCCGGTTGTCTCTCATCTAAGTGTTCACCAACTGTTATCTGAGTGCCTTCCATAAACGTTGCCTCTGAGATAATGTGTTTGCTTGATTGGTCATTTGAGTAAAAATGTCCCAAAGTCTCAATAATGGAAGTGTCATGTTGGTCAGGATCCTTGCTGGCACTTTCAGGGTCCTTTGGAGTGGCATTCACATTGGTTAGCTTCTGGGGTGTTGGTAACGGTAAGATTGAGGACAGAAAAGATGAGGGCATTTCCACATTTCTGCTCTCTTCATCTCCAGTTGATGGATAGGCTTTGGTGATGCTAATTAATGCGTTTGTCCTTTGTGTTCCATCAACCTCATGTCCACTGCCATCCACAGAATCACCATTGCTCTGTGACTGTGAGATTAGTTTGCTTGCCAAATCAACCATACCATCATTGTTCCTGCTAGTGGATGTAATTGTTGGGATTAAGTCAAAGTTGCCTGATGAGGATGAAGTTCTGATTGTGTTTCCAAATGAAGAGTGAACCAAAGCAAGGGCAATGAAGAGCAGAGCCAAAAGCTCCATCTTCTGGAATAATCTATCAGTGGAAATCCTGAGATCTGTAGAGCAATGTAGATAACACAAGTTCATAGAACACAATATTCCATATCTTTACAGATTTAAATTATTTGTCTTAAGGTTGCTGTTTGTTTGACCTAAAATGTAAATATTTTCCTGTTTATAAAAGTCTTGTTTTTTTTCTATGACCATCAGTTGACAGTAATATGGTTGTACAGGTTAGGTCAAGGGTAAGAGCCAAACAGATTCTCCGATCATCAAACTTACACTCTCTAACATCTGTGAAGGGATTGTCTCAAGGAAAAGACAACACAGCTTGGCAACAAAAAAAAAAGCAGTTTGATGCATTAACTAGTCTGAAATGACTAAATGAAACCAAATATAGTCTATATAAATCTATAAATCGAATTAGTATATAA
>OMKK01042101.1:0-17060 GCA_900302305.1 Polymixia japonica | reverse complement strand
GGGTGTTTTAAATGCTGCTGTGATGCAAAGCACATTTCAGAGAAATCTGACAATAAAATTTCACCCAAGTTCACTATCATGAAAGTCATATTTCTGGATCATTGTTGGTGTGGAACCGTTCACCTCAGTGCCGTTTGCCAGAGGAAGCCTTATTAGGAAAACACAGCTCCCAGTGACAGAGCTCTGAGGATGAGCGATTGACACAAGCCTCTCCACCACGTCAAGGTCATGATCCCAGGAGAGGACCTACTCTAAACTAACCTACACTAAAATAAAATAAACTAACTACACTACCAAACATTAGACTAGACTAAACTAAACTACACTGACTACACTAGAAACAATAGAGAAAACTAAACTAAACCAGGGTATACTGAAATGAAACGTAGCTAAGAAAATCTGACTAAGTAAACTAGTCTGAAATAAACTAGCTTCACTGAGTGAAGAAAATCTCTCTAAATTACTAATTAGATGAGAATAAACAAAACTAACCTCAACTAAACTAATAAAGTATTAAAATACTTAACTTTTGACTTACCTGAACAGAGATGTAGATACCTGCAGATGATGTCATAGCGCTGATGATCACTGGGTCACACAAGAACGGTCAACGTCACGACCCCAGGAGTAGACCTAGGTAAAATACTTAAAAAACTCACCTTTTGACTTACCTGAACATCGCTTCAGATGATGTCATAGCGCTGATGATCACTGGCTCACACAACAACGGTCAACGTCACGACCTCAGGAGTAGACCTAGGTAAAATACTTAACTTAACTTTTGACTTAAATAAGTTTATTCTTTCTTTGCGGCCCAGTACAAAATGATCTACGGCCCGGTACCGGTCCATGGCCCGGTGGTTGGGGACCACTGGTTTAGAGGATGCAATGCTGATGGTTTCAAATTGTGTGCTGTAGTTATATGAATGCCCACCAGGTGGAAACAAACACTCAATATTATACTGTAGTCTGACTGTCTGTGTGTGCTATGATCAGGGCCCAAGGCTGAGACAGTTTCATGTGAGTTTTAACAAAATTATGTTATTTTCAGATCCATATTAGGTCACCACATGCTGTTTGATTTGGTGCTATTAATGTAACAAAGTCACTACATTTAAATGGTTAAATGTTGCCTCAGTGTCTATGGCTACAAGTACACATGGATTTAGTTTTAGCCTGTTTCCTGTTCCATATTACAGTAAGTACATTCCACAGTGCAGTTTTGTCTCCATTGGGGCGGAAGTTGACTGTTTTATTATAGACCGGATAGGAAGAAGTTTCACAATAGGCCCAGGTGCAGGTAAAATGTCAGTAGTATTTTTTTTCATTTGTTTTTTTCTCTAGATCTCCTCACAAAACATAAATCTGAAGCACAAACTCCAAACATGAATAAATATATAATAATCAATGATCTAGACAACATGCACTCAGAAGCACTCTTAATGAAGACACTACGTGTAAAAGAAAAATACAATGTTGATTGATAATCATAGCAGCCTAAGTCTAATAAAAAATGAAAAATAAAGGCCATCCTTCCATTTTTCTACTAAAACAACATCCGTCTCCACAACTTCAACCAAACTATTTGCCTGAATGCAGTGTTTGAATGCTGAATGTATGTTTGCAGAGTGAACTGTAGAGTCTACTGTCTTGTTTATTGTACTTCTTGCACTGTCCCCTTGTACTGAATGTGAGGTCATGCTGTCCCTGGGTCATGTGTGCCAGTGTGTACTTGTGTTACTATGCTAGCTATCGATATGCATCTACACCAGTGTCGCCAAGACAAATTCCTGTACATTAACTGGACTTGCAAATTATGACAATATCCATCATAATAAAACCTTAATTCCCCATACCCATCATAATTCTTTCTAACAACTATTACCTCTAATAGCCAATCTATATCATTTGCCTTTTCTTTAAAGTTAGAATGTGTAACATTGCCATTGTGTTACTAGAATGAGGTGCGCATGTAATGAATGACATCAAAGTACTGCAGGGCTCCGTCCTCTAGCAGGATATACTATTAAAATACACTTGGTGGTAAAGAAGTATTGAGTCATTTGCATGAAAACGTGCGCACTATGTATAAATGGCCAATGCGTGTCTTCGTACTTCGCGTTTCAATGTTGTTGAATATTTTTGTATTCAGAGGGACGACTTTAACCACGGCCCTTTAAATGTTACGATCCACATATTAACCGAGTATTGACACAGGTGCACTGACCTACTTCGGTCTCATGATATGAGGATTTGTTTTGATTTATACTGTTAGTTGTTCGATATCTGATATAGCTACACAGGGGCACACTTTAGTGGACCTAGAATATCTGTGGGAGGAAACGAAAACACAATTTTCCTTATAATCTTTCCCTGAGAAAAAGTTGGTCTAATATGTTTTACTGTATGAAACTTGACCATAGTCCAGTAGACCAGAAGATGGCATCACTGAGAACCTGGGCCAATCTTTCCTTTCCCTCAACACCATCCGCATTCCACTGGTTCGGGTTCATGGAAAATGTGTTTAAATGTTCATCCTTCTTCCCCATATTCCAACCTATTCCTATATTCTGTTTTCCGAGCACATTTGTCACCCAGAGGAAACCGGCAAAAGATGCGAGAGCAGAAAAAAAAACTGTTTGCTTTCACCGAGAGCAGCACAATCAAATCGTCCCATTGAAAGTACAAGTTCATTGTGTTCTGTGAGCAGACTCCCAAGGTTGAGACTCAGCACGGTGATAAAAGCTCTATCACACTCAGCCAGGTACTTATAACGGCACCGTTGCATTAGTGCTTGCTTGATTAATTCAGGATAAAAGTGCTCTGGTTCTTTTCCATTCTTTTCCCCCTCTCAATCTCAACGCTAATAACAAGCACTTTGCATGGTTAACAAAGGGTTGTGCTAATGTCACAGACCGGGCACTCGTTTCTGAGCCATGGTTACCAGAGAGCAATGTGTGTGTATCCTGATCAAATAAGGCTACACAATAGCTGCATCACAGGTCTTAGGTGTGGCAGGATTTTGATGAGGTATCCCCACAAAACCACAAGGCATTTTAAAGTCCCACACCACAAAGCTATTCTGTCATACAAGTTGATGTGGCAAGGCTATATTTTTCCATTAATACTTTGTTTTGTTTGTTCCTGAGACATAATGATTCACATCGTGAAAGCAATTGTTGGAAACTTGAGTTACAAGCTATAGAAAATATAATTTAAAAAGAACAGAAATACTGAACAATCATTTTATTGAGGCAAATATATATAGAAAAACAAAAGCTGTATATGGGGCTTATCATCAGGGATGTTATCAGAGACAAAAAGGACAGATAATGAAGGTGTAGAAGAGAAAAACAATTTGAAAAAATTATCCCCAGAAATTTCATCCCCATTATATTTTACTTAACTTAAATCAAAATGACACATTTGAATCTGTGACACTATATATACATTAATTTGTATTAAGACAATAACAATTTACTCATAAACTGAATGGACAGGATATTCAAAACACACAAAAAATACATTGTGTACCAACCCAGTCTGTCAAATAAATATTTATATCACAGGAGTGAAAGGAACACTCCTCTTAAATGTGCACCAGATGCTGGTAAGTCTTCCAACCAAATTCTAACAAGTGATAAGTGCAGCAGGAGCTGGGACCAGGCTGTGTGACTGCATTAGGACTATGCAGCCTCTCTTGACTGTGAGATGAAGTGAAAATACATTGAGCTATGTGATGCCCTGAGGCGCTGGTTCCCTTTGAACACTGGCTTCTTGCAGCCTTTTCCCTGATCAAACTGCAATCATGACCGCATATCGGCCATTGAAATCAACTCATCACAAAAAAACTACCAATATTATATTTTTAATATAACTAAACTATAAACCACTTACAGAGGAATGTTACACACAGTGCAATGATAGTAATAGTAATAGCAAAGGTGTTCATGAAACATCTAGGCAGGGTGTCTACAGTCCTACTCTATCTTTCCACAATAGACGTTCTGGAAGTACTGCAGCTTGGCCGTCAGCTTCTTGTTCTCTGCCTCCAGTATGTGGAGGCGGGCCACCAACAAGTTAATGTACTCCTTCTTCCTCCGCCTGCACGCTTTGGCGGCCTCCCTGTGCAAAAGGGACAGAAGCGCCTCGTGATATTCACTGCCAATAACCCTGACCTGAAAAAAAGCTGTTGGCTTCGCTGCTGGTCGCGCATTGGATATCAGAAACATTGACATAAGTTGTGTCAACACAATTAACAGGCAGACAAGGAGTGTTTTGTGTGTGGGTGCATGTGTTTATGTGTGTGTTTGTGTTTGTATGTGTGTGTCTGTTTCAGCAAAAGTGGAGTTCCCCAAGACACCGTAGCAGTGGTCTGTAATCCGCACACTCTCCCAGTCCCTCTAGTCACGACCTCCAATCATTCAGCTTTGTGCTGATAGATGTCTTTTAAGGTTCTAAGCTCCTCAATCAGAGTCTTGTTTTGTTTTTCGAGCACAGCCACGCGGTTTTCGAGGCATTTGACATACTCTTTCTTCTTTCGCCGACATTCCCGGGCAGCCTCCCTGGAAGCAACAACAACAGTTTCCCATGAAAAAGACATCCTATCCATCCTGGCTGTTCTCAAATCTCAAACACAACAAAAGCCATTCTCTCTAGCCCATATCAATTTAGACAAGAGGAAAATGAAAACTCTTATTGTAAAATCTTCTAAAGCTTTTGTCATGGACAGGATAGACTGTTCAGATTAGGGTGATTATGAAACTTGTTTGTCAGGTTGATACCTTAGGCCTTGGACATCACATAAAAGAAACAGCCAAATGAGTAGGATGCCATGTGGGTGAGACAAAACAGGACATATCAAGGCAGCAACTCAGCAGATTCAAGGACGACTGACCTTAGTAGAAGCATGATTTGGGAGAACGGGGTTAGCAGATGAATCAAATATGGATCATGCTTGGAAGTACGAAAAAACAAAAAAATGTTTGTCAGTGTCAATACCAACACAAATGGTTGTTCAGAGCAACCAGTCTTAAGCAGATAGCAGACAGACAACCTAGAATTAACAGCTAGACACCCCAGACTGAGGAGGATCATGCGGTGTATGATGACGGCCTTGTGGGACTTATTATTACATGCACTTGTCCTTGGTATTACATGCATCACTCTCACTTGTTAATAGGCGTGTTATTATGTTACACTGTATGCACGACAGAGCAGGACTACGATTTAATGAGCAGTGGTAAGACGACAATGACCGAGCCGCCACAGGGCAGAGCGGCTGGGCCGTGTAAATACTAGGCGAGCTGCCTGGTCCTCTCTCTACCTGTTTTTCATCAGACGGAGCTCCCTCTTTTGCGAGGCATCCTTGACAGGCTGCTGGGGGCCGTGAACGTCGGCCATTACCACCCCCTGAGAAAGGCTGGAGCTGGGATTCTGCAGCTGGTAGGCGGATATGTCACCTGTGGCAGCTGGAAATACAAGGGCAGCACAGTCAGAGAAAACCATGGCAACTGTCTGTGGTGCTGTGGTCATTTTTACAACTTTTCCACACCTGTACATTACTTTAAGTATTTTCAACAAAATATATAACAGTCTTCATAATAATATACACAGGCTGGCTGAATCATACAAGTATATTGTATATTAGTATTATATACAATTAGTATTATATACAATTAATATTTGTATATTATTACCTAAAAGCTTATGACGTAAATTCACTCTTTTTCACGACTTTTATTCGTCTGAACTAATGTTAAAGAGAAAAATGATTGCTGACACACAGAATACAGCAGCTCAAGTCCAAATTCAGACAGGAATAAATTAATATCACCAAAATAAAAAATGTGTGTGGCACTGAAAAGCAAAAACAAACAGACTTAGAGTTGGAGCCATTCTTATCTACTTCTCCTTCTGTTCAGCGTGCTCACATAGTGGCAGTGGGAACAAGCCACCCTGCCCTGTGTACAGTGTGTAATACGCTGATGATTAATTCTGTGATGCGTTGCCCTCGCAAGAGGAACTGCCTATAATCACAGCATGACTGGAGACTGACGTCAATGTGCGACAACTCGCTGGTTAGCATTTACATTTTCACTGCTGGGGGCCTGTTCTAGGAAAAGCAGTGACGTCAGCCACTGCTGCTATGTGCTTTGAGTGGGCAGAGCATTGAAGCATTTCACAGAGAGGGAGAGAGCGAGGAGAGGTAGAGAGAGAGTGAGAGGCAGAAAGAGAGAGAGACAGCAGCTGAGCAAAGGAGGGAGGGAGGGCGGTTGAGGCAACAGGCAAACACTGTTTTTCATTCTCTGAAAATGTTTCTCATCGTAATGCAGCTTGTTGCATAATTTCAATTTCACCATTCACGAGTTAATTTTCAACATTGCTATTTTGGAACAGTGTATTTAAGTTGACAAGTGGAAGATTTTTACATTTTTTCATGGTAAATTTGGGAATAGCCACAGCAAAACATCAATAACAACATGTCTGAAAATCCATGATCAACAGGTTGATTTTTAAAATTGATTTATTTCAATTAAGATTAATGAATTGTGAATTTCCCTAAAGGCATTCAGAACAAGATAGACCACTAAATCCAGATCAACATTAATGTTCAAAAACTATATTTTAAGAGATACTCCTCAATGAGTAATTAAAGTGAACAACAATGTAACGAAACCCCTTTGAGATCTAACAGTGAAAGAAATGACAGCAGACATACCTGATTCTGTCTCATCCCCAGTTACAGCCATATTCTACTCCAAAGTGTTCTAAGAGAAACTCTCCCCTTCAAGTCTTCTCTCTGACTGAAATGTTACCACAGTCAGCAGCTCGGCTGTGTGTGCAATTTACAATTAGAGGCATTGACATCACTATGACATCATTGGCCTCCTGATGTCAACAGCATGGTTTGCTGAGTGAAACCCTCCCCCGACACCGCTCTATGAGTCAGGGGCTCTGCTGTTTGTCTTCATCTGGGGAGGAATTTTCTTCAGCTACACTGGAGCGCAGGACTGAAGTCTACGGCTTGTTGGAGATGGACAGTCACTTTAAGAAGTTGAACAACAAGGCAAGAAGAAATCTTGCCAACATATCCTTTTATTTCTATATTTCTTTTCATATTTTATTCAAAACAAGTTGATACTATACTCAATATTAAGGTATTTGGCTCCCTCTGCTGACATATGTTATATTAAATGTTGTTGATGAGTACAGCTATCTGACTTTTCCCCTCCATCACTCCTCTCCCCTGTCCACCCAAAACTACAGATGCGCTACAGATGCCCAGAATCGTGGGAGGAGTTTAGAGTCGAGCCAGCAATTGAACATGGTTTAGAAAAGAGGGAACATCAACACACTGGCCGACCTGCAGTGGCAGACACTTCTTATGAAGATCTCACTAAACTTTCGCATAGCACACATACTTTTTATGTTATTTTAACATAAAATAACATTGACATTTCGCACATAGCAGCTTTAAAGGTCATATATGTTATTTTTGCTCTTAATCAAACAATTAAATAAAACTTAGACATCCACAGAGATAAATATGCATATAATATGTATAAATATCCTTATTAAAAGTGTTGCTTTTCCTGAAAAATAAACTTTTTTTTTTTTTTAATAATGTTTTTAAAAATGTATAATTTTTTTAAAAATTGACGGCCCGACACAACCTGACTGTCTGACTGACAACACAACAACATTCCCAACATCTAGCTGAGTAGGGGAAGTGGAGGGGGGGTCATTTCTAGGGATGGGTATCGTTTTTATTGATACTACTACTCTTATCAATACTGCTTATTGGTTCGGTACTTTATTGATACTCTTATCGGTTCTTTTTGATTCATTTGCAAGAAAAAAGGAATTCATTAAGAACAGAGTCGGCGTTGCTTTATTATTCTCTTGTATAACAAAATATTATTTCCTCAGCAGCAACAGCAGTAATGTTTTCAATAAGTCACTATATTATAGAGTCTATAATATCTCACTGACAGCCCTGTGGCACTCATTCACCCTCTCCTCTGTCATCCTCCCTCTAGCTGCTAGTTTGAAGGGACTTTGGGCTTGGTTGGGACCACTGGTAGAGGGAGGAGGGGTGGGCTGGGTCATGGCGGCTGCAGCCTCAGCCTGACAATCTACAAAAAGTTGCCAAATCTTTAAAATATATTCGTAGCTAAACAATTAGCTTACATTTATTAGCCAATTCGTAATAATTTGTTATTACCCTAGTGAAATACAGCTATGATGCATACTTGCAGTGGACAAGGGTGAAGATTTTGACCACGAGAGATGGAGGACTGCAAGCAAAGCAGTCAAAAACTGTGCAGTTATGCAGATTTATATTCATTGTTTGTATTGCCTCCCTTACTGGCAAGGGATTTATTACACTGGCAACGAGCATTGTCGTCATCGGCTTGAGTAAAATGTAAGCACACTTTAGAATGTTTAGTTCTCTCCGCCATGATGAGAGGCTCTGTGTGCATGTGAACACCTCTCACGCTGTACTGTGTCCGAGTCGGTGTAAGAGTGTGTGTAAAAGCACATCCTTGTGCAAAGACAGGTACCGAGAGAGTGAAAGTGGCAAGATTATGTTTGCAACGTTTCCATAAATTCCTTGAAAACCACATTTGAACAAGTGAACACAAGCAACCTCTAGTGGGTAGAAAATGTTACATATTGCACCTTTAATAAAATAGTGAAGAAAAGCCAAATTGGAACAGACTACTACACAATCAAAACACTGTGTTAAACTGATCAAATAGCAGCCCCTCACCCTTTTTCCAGTGGCAAGTTGTATTTTTTTTGGCTATGGATTAGCTATGCATTATCAATATCAGTGCATCACTAACTGTCACCATTACTCAGTTATATACAGATGTCAAATCAAAAGGGAAGTCTGGTTTTACCTGGCAGCATCATCTCGTTAGTTGGCACATAATATTGCTGACAACTGTCTCCCATCTGCCTAGGGTATTGAAGGGTATTTGGTGGTGTCTGTTGTGGTATGGGTGGACCAGAAATGGCCAGAGAGGGCAGGCTCTGTATCCCATCAGGTAGGATGTGGATGTGACATCCCGGAGTGGACACCACTGTGAAGGGAAAAAATTTAATACCTTAATTTGTAGAGAAGTTTTCTAAAATAAAAGTTTACAAAGTTTTCTACAATCAAGAAATGTAAAAGACAGAGAGACATGGTTACACAAGAAAGGACAGTAGCAAAAACAAACACAGAGCCTTACCCCAGTTAGAGGTAAGTGTTCGCTTTTTACTGTTTGCAATTTGTTTAAATAACAGCATACATACATATGCAAAATGTAGCTGTCTTATATAAATAAATAAATACATAAATAAAGACTTTTTAGTGGTATTAAAAAGCTTAGTGGTATTTGGGAAAAAGTGCAAAAATAACTTTTTGTAGAACTAATTCTTAATTATTATAGTTATAGTTCTTGTAGTAGTAGCAGTAGTAGTCGTAAATCTCCTGCTTTCGCAGAGACTTACTGTATTGGTCATGTTTGGTCTGGTCAGCTGTAGGAGTAGAAGGCCCTGGTAGGACTTTATTTGGCCTAGTGGGCTGAGCTGTCTCTTCTGTCTTCACTTTTTCTACTCTGGGAGGTGATGGTGGCATCTCTCCCTGTTTTCTCCTGAGTAAATATAGATCAACATTCTATACATTCTTACCTTTTTCCAGAAATAGGAGAAAAGTAATGACAGGTAAGATTATACAGATGTGCTGTCAGTCAGTGTATACCAGGTAATCCATACCTGTATGTTTGCCTGGGTGGAAGCTCTCTCTTTTTGGGTATATTGAAAGAAGGATCTGCTTTTAAGCCACTGGTGTCTGCTCTTCCTCTTGTCACTATCTAAAAGACGATTGCCATTTTGCTGGTCAAATAACAGTGTTCAAATTGATCACTTAAACAATACAATTTAGCACACAAAATTGAAAATACAGCCAGTACATGCGTTTGTGTGGTCTGCGAAACACTGCTCGGCTTCTTCTCAGTACTTCCCATGACTTGTCCTGCTTAGAAATATAAAAAAAAGAAGGGTGGGGGGTGTTTGTGGGCTGCTTGTTACTATATGCAATTACTATGGATGGCCAGGGGGTAATACACACACACACGTACACAATGGAGACAGTAGAAATATGGATTCGTGGATGGCTCCCCCTATCGGGCAGGTGCAACTGAATTGAAATTTCTACTGGCTTATTAGAATAGCTCAGAGGTAGTTTGCTACAGTAACATTAGCGATAGCAGCGTCTTAGCTAGCTAACGACATCTGGCTATACTGTACAACTAGTTTAGCGAACATAAACCAATGTTAGTTTTATAAACTTTCAACTATTGTTGACAACTGACGCGTCGCTTTCCATCGGGACCCGCTGAAGCACTCACGTCAAAAAAATGCTGCTGAATTTGGCCGGGATTATAAAAACGAACCACTTAGTGGTTCCAGCCTAAGTGACCGATAAACGGATGTAGAATGTAACTGATAACTGTATTTATTTGAAAATGATAACTATTGGGCACGTGCCGCATAAATCCCTCCGATGATTTTGATTGGTTAAAGAGCTAACTGTCTGACGTTGATTGGTTAAAGAGCTAACTGTCTGACGTTGATTGGTTAAAGAGCCAACTGTCTGACGTTGATTGGTTAAAGAGCTAACTGTCTGACATTGATGCAAGAGAACATGGTACCTGGAAGTGTTTTACACCTATTTCGGAAGTGCTCTGTGTGAAAAGACTGGCACGACATTCTCAATTGAATTGTTCATACTGTGAATAATGATTGTACTTTATATTGGGGAATTTACTGTTTGGATTCTACAATTTCAATCAAAAAGAGGCGAAGCAATTTGATCATTCTTTTAGCCAAATTTCATATAGCCTACATAAACGTAAGTACTCAAATAGCAAATTCCTCTTTTGTCAAAAGAACGTGAAGAGTGCATTGGTCCTATAAATACCTCAAACAAAGCTGTGAAGACTATAAATATTTACAATCTCTATATAAAATGTCTATGTAACTATATTTACATATGAAAGAAATACAACTCCCCTTTTTGTCTCTACCCCCTATATATATATTTTTTGTTTTGTTTTCTCCTACTTAGTTTGCCACATATCGTAATGTTTGTCCTCTGTGCTGTGGTTTAAAGTGCCATAAGAGCGACAGACGCTATACGGTTTGTGATTTAAAGTGATCATAATCGTATATACTACAGGCGATAGAAAGATTTGGGCTAAGTAATACATCTGTGTATGTTCAATTATTAGGTATGGTTAGTTTCTCTAGTAGCAGGTCCAGTTGGCTGACAATGCTGGACTTAAAACCAATTGTTGTCATACTTGTTCGTGGGTGAATAGTACACGCGAAAAAAGTAGGCTCAATCAATCCCTAAGAGGCTTCCGTAGTTTTAGCTGATACCACTTTAACACAGGGGCATGTCATATGTACTGTGGTTTTGATTACTTCAATTAGCGTTGGTTTTGCTCCACTTTTATGAATGTATGGAACTATTTTAACAAGTATTCAAATCACAGACGTTTCCCCAATAAAATGTATAATGGCAAAAATGCAGGGATTTGATTAAGATACTTCTGTACACCCCTCCAGCTGATACAATGGTATATGTCAAGAGCGTAGCGTAATGGAAGAACTGTAAGTGAGAGAGATCAAGCCTGTGACAGCGGAGAAACTTGACTTTTGTAACAAGTAATAATTGCACAGAGGTACGTGCCGTTCAAAACTCCACACTTAGCCTCATTCATTTGTTTTCGTTAATAATAATACAACGGTTTGCCGTGCTGTCAGTGCAAATGTAGGGAAATTGCAAAGAAGAAGCCCGGTTGCTAACGATAGCTAGGCTAGCTCTCTGCTAGCTAACTTGCGGCTGGTTGCTACATCTGCAGGCAAACCTGTAGGGAGAATAGCAGGAAGAAGTAGCATGCTAGCTCGATGCTAGGTAGCCTTTTAGCGAGCCTTCCTATTTTGGGATTGGCATTTCGCTAGCTAGTAACTTACCATTTTCATAACTGCAGGGTATAGCTTTGTAAGTAGGCCGGTTACTCAACAACGTTAACATTTCACTGTATACTATTGATGTCGACTGATGCGAAGTAACTAGCAAGAAAAAATGTGCATAATGTTGCAATGTTTTCTCTAACGTGAAATCAACTGGTTTTAATGACGAGGAGCATCACCGGGCCTAGTTTCTCCTACTTGCAGGTAACCCTTCTTGTGTCACAGATAAACCCAAGTCATATGGAAGTGCACACTGGTGTGATCAGCAACCTTACAAGTCAAATCGCTCTGTTACTGTCTTATTGACATGTAACGCACTAATGTTTACCCCAGCTACTGTGTTCATTGATGATGGTCGTAAATAGTGACAGCCCATGAACTTTACCACACTGCTCTTACCCCATACACTGTTTGTCGGCTACCTTGGAGTAGACTGTTTATAATATGCATAATTTGGTTGCCTTGGTTGACATATTGTCTTGTTAACACTTAATTCTAACAACTGTGTAATGTACTCTAGATTACTGTTATTGATCTCATTAATAATAAAATCACAAGACTACTCTCCAAACCGTTTGTCTGACTTCTGACAAGACCAGTTGACTCTAGATAAGCTTATTAATGTATTTTAAACTAATTAAATTCAGTAGTTTTACCTGGCTATGTATATTTTTGTCTACTGCAATTCACTTATTCATCCTTTTTTTTCCTTTTTTTTTATCAGGCGAAAAGAGAACCATACAATGTCCTTGAAGCCGCGGGTGGTGGATTTTGACGAGACATGGAACAAACTACTGACAACAATCAAGGCAGTTGTGATGCTCGACTATGTGGAAAGAGCCACTTGGAATGACCGCTTCTCGTATCCTATGTAAACCCAGCTTTGAAGAGAGCACAAAGAACTTGACTTAACTGCCCAATATTTGACTCTGTGTTTGAAATTACAACACAAAAGTGTTCTTCTAAATTTCAGTTCAGGGTCTATGGACAGGAAGTTAAATAAATGGTAAACACAATAAAGCAGTTTCCATCATGCATATAACTTATTTGTTTGAGTTGTGCATCACAAAATTTAGCTAATTCAGAGGGTGGACCAGTACTTTAATGAGCTGTTTGCCAATGCAAAGAGGGCATACAAAGGTTCCTTGTATACAAAGGTTTTTGTTGGTAATAACACTTAGCTAAGTGTGCAAAGTAGTATCAGTGCATCATTTCATTGTGTAATATTACAATATTATTATTATTATTATTGTGCAGATCTAACAGTAGTGCTTGAGCATCAAAGTTGTCTACAGCTGTAAATTAGTAAAGAAAAACTGAGTAGCGAAGAAACAGACTAAAACTACATTATGAAACAGAATAAAATATGTTTACCCTTGTTGTCTATCCTTAACACTGACACCAGTGACATTTATGCCTTGTGTGTTGCATACCCGGAGCCTCTGGGGGAAAGATTGTACACAGAGACCAAGGTTTTTCTTGAGAATCATGTCCGGCAGTTGTACAAGGTACAAGCTCTACAACCCCCTAAAAGCTTGCATTTGCAGCGCACATGTTCTTGTTCCCATATTATGCTGCTCTCTATACCACTTCTAAACATAAACCCATTGTCATGCGTCTGTGTGTGTTTCAGAAAGTCCTGGAGTCAGAGGAGAAAGTTTTAGTGATGTACCACAGATACTGGGAGGAGTACAGTAAGGGTGCTGACTACATGGACTGCTTATACAGGTAACATTTCTGTCTTGTTTCTACTAGTGATATCGTAATGAATAAGAGCATTAGCAGAGGAACGCTTAACATTGTAAATGATAATAATCATAATAATGATAGTAGGTAAATAATCAGTTTTAGGCTGATTGACTTCATGGTGTTTAGTTTTGACATTTTTGTTGCACGGGATACTGCACGTCACTGTCACAAACCGCCTTTCCGCTTCCTGTTATTATGGTAAAGTTATAATATTTTGTAATAGAAAGAGTGAGGTGCCAACAGTCATTTGGTGTGTCCTGATTCATTTTAAATCAATAGCCCCTTGAGGAGATGTCAAATCTATTTTTATATCTGTTTTCCATTGGACCGTGCACATGCATATGCCTTTGTGAATTATTGAGTCTTTGTATGAGCGAGAGGAGAAGTGAGGCTGATGATTCTTGTAGTGACATGGACACAGGAGAGGGTCACCTATTATCCTTCACCGACCGACGCTTACATTCATTAGATACTGTATATATATATAGGCACGCTGTCACAGACAAATTAATGTCCAGTGCAGGTCGTACTGAAGCATTTTTGTGTTATCGACAGGTGAATTGAATTAAAAAGTTAACACCTGGCCTCACCATTGCACTCTTTCATTCTCGGGGTCATTTGGTACTCTCTATCAGCGTCAGTCATTTTGGCAGTCATTTAGCACTTAGACATGCTGGTGTTTTACAGTTGTCAAAGCTGTAAGAGAAACACAGGCAGATGTCATCGCTGTCCCACTGATAAGAGCGGACAGCACAGCTGTGAAAACTGCTTGTCACGTAAGCTAGTTTGAGCCAGCCAACACAGATCCTCTTGATAAACAGCCATCAAAGTGAGAGTGTCTGCCTGTCGATCCGCCTGACAACTGTCCTGCTGTTGGCTTTCTCCTTGGTTCCATTGACATGGGTGGGGGCGTCAGAGCACACACACACACACACACACACACACACACACACATAGCTGGAACACAGTAGAGACCTACTTCTTCAACTTGGTGTAGTTGATGTTATAACAGCATTATTACCCCCTTATGCAGGTATCTCAACACTCAATTCATCAAGAAGAACAAACTAACGGAGGCGGACCTACAGTATGGTTACGGAGGCGTTGACATGAACGAGCCACTCATGGAGATCGGAGAGGTACCGTATATATCTCAAACGTAAAGACAGTCATCTCTGCTCATTTGCACCCTTTGCCAAAAGTATACCTCCTCACACACACTCAGGTGCGCACACACACACAACCACAACCACAACCACTGTCACCCACGGGTTCAACTTCTGTGACCCGAGCAACCAGGTCAAGATGTCGCCGTACACCATACTGACTGGAATGGACTACAATGGGATCTGTGTGTTGCGCCGCACTAACATGCTGTCTGGTCTTTGTCACTGCAGCTGGCGTTAGATATGTGGAGGAAACTGATGATCGAGCCCCTTCAGACTGTCCTGATCCGGATGCTGCTCAACGAAATCAAAAAGTTAGTCCCTCACTCCAAGCTGAGCCAACAGCGTTTAATTTGCAAAACAGGCACTGGTGAATAAGTCTAGCTGTCTGCTTTCACAGAGATAAGAGAAATTACTTTTCATTTTTTCCTGCTGCGCCTCTTGCCTTGTAGCCTTTGTTCCAATTAGTTTGGGACCTCACCTTCAGCTTTGCAGATGTCTGGGTTAGGTGCATTTAATTTACATTTACCAATACGCAGGATCTGATACAACTCTCCCTTGCCACGTCAGATCCCGTGCATAGCTAAACATCTTGACATGCCGCGTAGTGGGGATGCAGTACTTAGCCTCCACCTACACAAAACAGCTGTTCCTTTTGCGTTCAGAATAATAAAGGATCAGCCCTAACACCAGCCTGTTGTCCTGACAGTGACCGGTGTGGCGAGGACCCCAACCAGAAGGTAATCCACGGGGTTATCAACTCCTTTGTTCATGTTGAACAGTACAAGAAGAAGTTCCCGCTAAAGGTAAGACAACAGTGACCTCTGTTAGGGCTTTTATGACTGTTTTACAATTTATCCAAATATTGTTGATGATCTGTCTTTATGAACATAGCAATATGGTCAAAATCCAACCCCGCAATTAATCATTTTCAAGGGTTTAATTCACCGTTTTCGTTTTACCACCAGACATAGAACTGCCATTGTTTTTGTTATAGAGATTCCTGTTTTTTCTCCGCTCGTAACTCAACCTATTCGTTATTTCTGCATTCTGTTCTGTCCCTGATCAGTTTACACTGCTCTGTATACCCGTACGATAACAGGTGTGTGCCGATAGGCTCACGTATGGCGGTGGCACGCCATCCTCTGTGTGTGTTCTGCTAAATCACATGCGATCCACGTTCTCTCTCCGTGTTTCAGTTTTATCAGGAGATTTTCGAAGGGCCCTTTCTGACGAAAACGGGCGAGTATTACAAACAAGAAGCCTCCAATCTACTGCAAGAGTCCAGCTGTTCACAGTATATGGAAAAGGTAGGATGGATGGATGGGTGGATGTACTTTGCTGCCATACAGTTTTGGACTGCCCTGTGAGGGGTTGGTGTAGGCGTAAAGTCGGTTTTACCATTGGTCTCTTTTTTTGGATGGAGGTTGTGTTGTGTTGTGTTGTGTTGAAGAACCCAGAGAATCTGTGGCCTAGCAGCTTTTCACATGGTCAGTGTGCTGTTGTGACTTTGATGGGGGCCGCGGTGCAGCCAGCTGGAAGCGTTTCTGTGTGTTTGTTTGGCTATGTCTGAGTGTACGCCCATCAGCTGAAGAGTAGGTGCACTCAGGGCCTGCGTGTGTCAACTGCCAGGTCGTGTCAGTGTGGTGACATAAGGGTTTTAATCTGAGTATTAGCTGTACTGTTAACCCGCCAAGCGCGAGATCACAGACCGCTGGGCTACTTCACACATCATGGCCTCTCTCGCTCGCTCTCTCTCTCTTTCTCTCTCTCTCTCTCTTTCTCTCTCACTTTGTCTTTCTCTTTTACTTTGTCTTTCTCTCTCACTCTCTCTTTCTCTCCGTGCGCTGCAAATCGGTGGCATTAATCAGATCCCTCCGATAGATTTATCCCTTAGGCCTGTAAACGAGATCATCGGACAGGCTTTCAAAGACACCAGGTCAGTGTGTTGCGGGCAGTCGTCCTTCCCTGTCCGCCGTAGTGCTGGCAAGCTGAAACCCCTGTAAAGATTGACTTGTGATATGAGTAGGAGGTTCCCTGAGCACAGCCCCCCCCCCCCCCACCCCACCCCCGCACACACACACACACACACACCCCTCTCTCTCTCTCACG
>OMKK01042097.1:0-15244 GCA_900302305.1 Polymixia japonica | reverse complement strand
GATCATGTTCGGGCAATAATAGATAAACGGGGTATTACAAGAAACCTTAACCGCCATAACTCATACAGTAATCACGTTAACGTTAATTAAGAGCTTTGGGGGAAAGTTTTCTGTCCTGAATAGTGCCTTCTCGCTCTCAGGAGGACTCCCAGAGGTACTACAGATGGCAAAGCTTTGGTCCAAGGGACAGACGGACTGAGGACTTGTGGGTAGACCTGGGCACCCTGCAGCAGGGCCAAGTCAGAATCCACGGCATACTGTCCAACACACACCGACAGGCAGCGGTGAGATGACCGCGCACACATTCACACAGATAAGGGGTGCAATGTAATTTCCCAACCATGTTTGATATTTTGCTCTTTTTTGTAGAGGGTGGCTCTTTCGTTTGATTTCCCTTTCTATGGACACTACTTGAGACAAATCACCATAGCAACTGGAGGTAAGCATTAACCTACATTGCGGTCAGTGTAACAGACACTTAACTTGGGTCTCCTAATCAGGAGCCAATCGTCTACCTCTCAGTCAAAGGAGAATCTGATATCGCCGACGGAAACATTCAGACTCATGAGGCTACAATCTAGTTAATTGTAAATGCCGGCTACTTTCTGATAATGCTAACTGCTTAAATACTTGCTATAAATGTCCTAAATCCTCTAATGTGTAACATAATTTTTCGCCCTAAGAGAATCATCGTGCAAGAGAAAGTTATTTGTGGATTCAGCATCCCTGCTTCAGCCCCACATAAATGGTACGCTAATGACATTGCAAGGGCTGGTTGATGAAAACTCATATCCCACTGCAAAAAAAATTACAACTTGGAGTCAAAAATTAGAAGGTAGATTATGTTCTTATTTACATCACAGTCAATCAACCAATCATGCGTAATGTTTTGTGGTATTGCTGAGTCACTTCTGATAAGCAGCAGACTAGAAATAAATCACTCAATTCAATTTAATGTTAAATTAAATTAAGTTAAATTATCAACTGATTAGTCAAACCACATGACTGGGCAAACAAGAGGTCAAAACCTCCTTGCCTGATGGGCACCAGTTGCCTATAAGCGAGACTAAAGCACTTAAATTACTCCTTTATTAGTATAAATGTAGTGTGTTCATCCATAAGAAAGGCCTCTAGGTTAGACATCCACTTTAGGAAGATTTTGAAGATGCATACACCTTAAATTAAATCTTACATGAAGCTCTGTGACACAACAGACTTGGCCATATGCCACATGCTTGTGTCATTGTGGTATGAGTATAACTCATGGCCTGTGATATGTTTAATCTCTCCTGTCACATTGTCACTGTTCAGTGAAGCATGAATATATAAATAGTAGAATCTTCATAGGTCCTTTTTATTCTTCATTTAAAGTAGCTACAAGCAAGATTGTGAGATTTTGATTTTGGCGACCTCTTCAGTTTCCTAGTGGTATTATTTTTTTTACATCACTGTTGCAATGAAAACCGAGACGCTTGTTTGTTGTTTTTGTTTTCAAAGCCCAGCAACTACACACTTGCATTTGTTTACAAAGCTCAGTGAAAACAAGACTAGGTCAAAACTGGACCGTGGCCAAAAGCCTTGTTGCTAGAGGGCTTTTAATTGGAAACGGATACATCGGCCAATGGGGAAACTCCAACACTCGGCCGAACGATGCCACTTTCATGTGCATGTCGGATTGATCGGATGATAGTTTTGTCCGAGAGTGGAAGTTGATCACACAACGTGTGAAGCTCAATGTTGTTGTCATTAGCTTGTTAGCTTTAGCTAACATGTTGGGCTATTTCACTGGTTTACGAAGCCAGCCGTAACACAAAGCAGAATGTTATGGTTCTAGACCTCAAAGTTTTAATGTTGTTGTTATAGCTCTCCTAAAGTATTATCAAATAAAATGTCTTACCGTTAACAAAATGCTCCAGATGTTCATTGTTGTGTCCGGCTATGTTGAAAAAGACAATTGACTTAGAACTGGGGCCAACTCGTGTTGCATCTAGAATGTAGACTTACCCGACTTGATTATCTGACTTTGTAGGGTGTTCACGTCCAACATATGTTGTGATTTTCTGTTTATACCTTTCTCTTGTAACATTGTCTAAACTAGCACGGCGGTACAGGCTTTCCTCCATCTCGTCCATTCTGCTTTTCACTGCCTGCCCTCTATCTGAATTTCACCCGTCATTGGAATCACGTGACTGCAAACAACGAATGGTGTAATTTCATCACTCAGTAGTAGTCAGTAGTCAGTCAGTGACATTTGCGTTTATAGGGCTGGCCCCGCTGTTGCGGTCCATCCAAAAGGGGCAAGACCCAAGATCGTACCCGGTGACATATAATTGCATAGTGAATGAAAGGCTGCTAGGGAACCTATCTTAACAGCGATGGTATCATTTTTTCATAGCGATTACAATATGCAAACAACATTTATTTTATAAGGTCCAGATACAACTTGTGTATGCATCTCATTCCATGTATGTAAATAAATACTTATAATCGGGACCTGAATGAACAAATTCTTGTTAAATTGTTGTTAAAGCAAAAATCCTGTCTGTAGTCACGTCCTTGCAGGCAGGGTTTGGAGAACAGCACAATCAGGCATGTGGGAATTCTATTGTTAGATTTACACTCATGTGTAGTTGTAGTGTTGCTGAGTCTTGGAATTACTTTTGGCAAGAGAGGGTTTCAAGCGCTACGTGTAAATCCTTATTATTTCCAATGTGCCCGTTGAAAGGGATTAGTTGTAGGTGAATTTAGAGTTTTAGGTTCAGGGTTTGTTTATTATTTTTGTGGTTGTCGACCTTCAAGGCATCCTAGTTAGTAATAGAGAGAATTAGTATAGCTCTATTTGGCATTAGTGTTTTTGGTTTTGGTTTTCTCTGTATGCTCTGGTTTGGTTCAGTAAAGAATGTTTTTATTGTCAACTGCTTTCCTGCGTCATCTCTGCACCTCGGCCCTCATCTACGGTTCTGTCAGCAGTGGCTTTAAGATGCCATGTTTTATTATTTTTACTGGATTGAAAACCACAATCTTGAACAGCTGAGCAAAAACAAGGCTTATGCAGATAAATAACAGATGGAGAGGTAATTTAACTTTCTCTCACAAACATCTTACCTAAATGGCAGAGCTCCGGTCCTCTTTGGCATTATGACTGCAGTATCCACTGTTGATCAATCAATTCTACTTTGGCTCACACCTGTTATAAGTGACAAATGATTAGTGTCTGGTACAAGGAAGCAGGGTTATATCTGCTCCTGAAGTTCTGGTGCTGTTTTAATCATCTTGTAGCAATGCCATAAAAAATATAATGGTATAAAATCAAAACATGCTCCATGAAATCAATTGGAATCAAATACTTTGTGGCTGCCAGGTGTGTCACTGACATGAGAATCTTCGATCCTGACCTTCTCTAGGATTCATCTTCACGGGGGAGATTACTCATCGAATGCTGACCGCCACGCAGTACATCGCCCCCCTCATGGCTAACTTCGACCCCAGTTTCTCCAAAAACTCAACAGTGAGGTACATGGACAATGGTGAGTAGGTGCTTCTCGGTGAGAATGGATTATATTTTGGAGCTCCAGGTTATCTTTGACCTCCTTCTGTGTCCCACCCTGCTCAGGTAATTTGTTTGTGGTACAGTGGGACAAGGTGCGGTTACAGGGTCGGGAGGCTGAAGGACAGTTCACTTTCCAGGCAGTCCTCCATAGCAATGGTACCATCGTTTTCAACTACAGAGTTGTAAGTATAGGTGTCACCGAAACGGCATTTCTCATCGTTGATGAAATCTGCGCACATGAGTTCAAAATTTCGTATTTCCTTTGGACATGAGGGAAAGGACGCTTCCTCTATCTTACATGTATGTCTTAGCTATGTTATAATATCCTCTCCCTTCTAACAGGTCTCTTTACCAGTGGAGAAGATTAACTCCACTGAGCATCCAGTAAAAGTGGGGCTGTCTGATGCGTTCATGGCCCTCCTCCCCTCCTCGCAGTTTTCAGGTCAGTTTCCTACTAACCTGTGTTGCTTTTTTCCCTTTCGTCTGAACCGAATGCGACATTACTCTGTGTTAACATTGTTGACCACAAAACATACTGTTCAATATGGATAACCTGCCTACAGTATGTATGACTGTGACACATCATCAAAGGTTGAAGTAGTTTGACCTTTGTTTAGCACCAACCTTTAGTATACATTTTTATTCAACATGTTCCAGTTTTGTTATGTTATCTATTGTTTTGTTTCTTCATCTTTCTGATTGTTGATTATTGTTTATTTTAATTACATGTAGTGTGCTATATATATGAACCAAGCAGTTACTGTTACTACTCATTACCACTTATACTACTTAATATGCTTTTCCCCATAAATAAATAACAGATAAATAATGTTTATGCTATGTTATGTTGTTATCTTATCTTTACCTTAACTTGGTCCTAGAAAGCAGAGCAGTAAAGCAAAGCTTTCAAACATACCAACATTTCATTTGTCTTGAAAGATGCAAGGCGGCGTACTATCTATGAGTATCATCGTGTTGAGATTGACACAACAAAGATCGTTACCAGATCTGCTTTTGAGTTCACACCTCTGCCCAGTAAGTATACCTGTGGACTGACCATTAAAGTGGCAATCTTGAAGATCTCCGTTTCGTTCTCTTTGGCGGCACCTATGGTGAAAAGCGGTAACTGCAGGTGTGTTTTTGGACCTCACCTCAAAGGGAAAACGCGCCACTAACGCTAATTTGAATGCGTGGTGGGAAAGTCGCCACAGACATCCAGTTCTTAATGCTCATAATACTGCAAATGCAAGGGCTTTCATCAGTGGGCCATAGGCTCAATCACCATTGTGTTACCTCATTCGGCGATAGATAGTGACTTAACAGACATTTATTTAAATGAAAATGTTCGGAGATCTTCGAGATTGCCACTTTAAGATGACACATAAGCCCAGTCTTGCTATATTCTTTCACTTACACAAATCCAGAGTAACATTTTTCTAACTCCCATAGCCTGTCTTCAACACACAACCTGTGATCTCTGCTTAACATCCAACCTGACAACTGGATGTGGCTGGTGCAACACTCTTCAACGGTAGGATAAAATGCTGAAAGATGAAATAAAAGATATACCTGGCTTTACAAGGTCTGTCCTCGCTAATTTGGTTCCACTTCTGTTTCAGATGCTCCGACGGAATTGATCGACACAGACAAGAGTGGCTTGATTACAACTGCCCTGAAGAAGTGAGTTACATTACCACCAGTTTAAAAAGAAGCAAAATGAGCAACAATCGTATATCTATATTCACTCGTCTATTCACTCAACATCAACATGTATTACATTTTTTTCTTGCAGGCAAAGGGCACATGTGAGGACTACAGCCAGGGGGGACCTGAGGGATCTATGGGATCCTTCAACAACTCCTCCCCAGGTCCAACGCCCTCTTCAGCCATGCATGAAGACCACCCTGTCACCGAGGGTAAGGCTGGGGCTTGTTCTGAACCACAAATCATGGGTAGGGGGAGAGTGAAGGTAAGTAGATCTGCCCCTAGTTGTAAAAGTGCAGAGATGTCCACAATTGAATACAAACTATGCATGCACACAACAGTATACTGGAATCAGGCATAAGCAATGCGATCAGGCATTCCATGTTCTCCCGTTGAATGGATTCTTCAGAGAGGGAATCCCAAACCTTTCCTTTCGGGATGCCCTACAACAGTTTGGTGTTTTACGTGTGATCATTTAATTTAGAATACAATTAAATTGGTTCCATTAACAGGTTATCAGGCTGTACGTAAACGTAGCCAGTATTTTGCAAATCAGCTCTATGTCAGTCAATTGCTCTCTGTGCTTTCACTGGCTGATGTCTGCTACATAAAAATGTGCATTACTGAACTGTGGACAAAGCCTTGTGCCGCATGTGAATCTGTTCCTAAATTATTCTGGCTGACTGCCTTGTCTGTCTGTCTGTCTCCATCCTCTTCCATCTCATTCTTCCACACAACAATGGCCTCCTTTATCCACAGATGACACCAAACATCACATCAGCTACAATGGCGGTGGTGAGTTGGCTAGCTTAGATAGTAAGCCGTTACCGCAAACAAAGCAACAAAACGGCCAGTCATTGACATACTGAAGAGTGACAACAACGATGATGAAGAGTAAAAGCACATCTCCTGTTGCGGTGACCCAAGCTGTTTCACCTGACCACTACGATTTGGAGGACAGAATCCCTTATTGTTTTATTTCTGTGTTGTTCCGTTGTGTTTGTGGTGTGATTTTTTGTTTGTTTGCGGCTTTGCTTTGCTTTGCTTTGTTTTGTTTTACTTTCTGGCTCGTCGTACTTTTGCGCTGCTCTCGCTCAAAAATGTAATTGTGTGCCAGAGTAAAGATTGTTTTCTATCCTTTGTTCACCAAGTTAATATTTTCTTTTATACCGCTTCATACTCGGTTACACTGTCCGGTACAACCGTAGTCTTCCAGGAGTCAGGTGTCGTGCTTAAGGGCGACTCTGACAGCATTTCTCCGTACTTCCCTTACACGTTATTATCCCGGCTAGTCTAGAGATCGATATCAGCGACTTTCTGGTCACAAACTCTCCTCTCTAGCTTTCAGACAACAGCCACCCCATTTTTAAACTTTTTTTTTTTTTGTAGAATTGCTTCAACCGTAACGTCGGTTTCTCTTTTCCGTTTTCTAAGACTTGCAGACGGGCCCTCCGAACCATACTGGGATAACGGAGAACACAGCCATCATAGCAGGTGTAGTGGCCGCCCTAGTTCTACTTGTAGTCTTGACCTTACTGGCGGTCTACTACATCAACACACACCCAACGGTTGCGCCACCTTTCTACCTCATGCAGGTAAGAAACTAAAGAGTTAGCTCCGACCGTTGTTGGTCATGAACTGCAGTTTTGTACTTCTAAAATGAAAGCAAATGTAAGCTATGGCAGTCAACCATTTTTATACACATGGGTAGCCCACATACACATACCAGCCAGAAGTCAAACTCTTCTTCAGTGGTGTCTGTGTGTGTGTGTGTGTGTGTGTGTATATATGTATGTTAGCATAGGCACCACTGAACAAGAGTTTGGTTTCTGGCTGGCCTTAACCAACTACAGTCTATATCAAACTCCCACCCTGACAAGTGTTTGTTATCCACAGCGACGCACCAATAACTACTGGCCATCTATGAAGTTCCGCAACCAGGGCTGTCACTCGAGTTATGCTGAGGTTGAGCTCGGGGGTCATGAAAAAGAGGGTTTCATTGAAGCTGAACAGTGCTGCTAAGGGGGCTGGACTTCCAGGGCACAGTCAGACAAATTAAGGGCACCATCTTGAGGATTGCAAAAGGATTACAAAGAGACAATTACGGAAGTCGAGACCAAGCATTGACGAAGAATGTCCCTCCTCCAAACTTGGTGGCTGTACAAGGTCTACTGTAACTGCTCTTGTAACTCTTGCCAGCTTTCTCTGTGTCTCTTGCTCTTTGCCATCTCACAGCTCTCCATATTTTCCAAAGGGATGGAGGGTGGAAAGGATCCAAGAGGAAGCTGGCTATACACAACATGTGGGATTGTTGAGAGCAAATGTGTAACTGTTCAAAATTCACCAAGACATGGGGAAGTCAGGGAATGAAACTAACTAGCCTTCATACTGCAAACCAATGTACAGTTCAACTCACCTATGTGTTTTGTGTTTTTATCCAGATCATGGAGTTCTTTTTGTTTCATGAAATGTCTAAGTGAGCAATGATTGTTTTATAAAATGCTATATCAATGTGGACTTCACTAAAACAGGTATTCAGCTATATAACTGTTAGTGATTATAATGACTATCTTGAACTGTCTTGGATAACCACAAACATCTGTTTTGATCATTTATCAAATGGTCATTATCATCAAGTTATCTGAGAAAGTTTTCTTTAAACGTTTGTTTAAACATCTCCCAATAAAAACTTCTGGTCAATTTAGATTTTTTTTTTTTTATTACTCAAATTCATATTGGAGTTGAAAACAAATGACACAATGGTGGTGATTCTGATCAGGACCCACACGGATTATATGATGGCCCACGGTCTAAATCGGGTGCCCTACGCCAGATCCCAATATGGTTCATGAATAGACCGATTTATTTGGTTTAATTTAGAGCATGGAAATCGACAAATGCTGAAGAAAAAAAACAAACAGTTTTTTGGACAGATCCTAAAGTGCCAGAAATACCGATCTGTAAGAAGATAGCCTGCTGACATTCAAGGGTAAAGCATCTGTTGGCGTTGCTTGCACCCATAATACTTGCCAACATTCCCGTATTCCTATTCACTCCGAGTGGGTGTATGGCTCCTCTCTGTGTCTACAGAATTTATTACCTATTAATTTGAACTCTAATGTGTAGGTCTGTGCTAAGAGGTCACAATCAGTCATGTGTACGGCAGGCCAAAAAATATTTGACCTAACTTATGTTTATGACAGCTTTATCAAATAGACAGGATCACATATAACAGTCAAAGTTCTGAGAATTGTTCTCATACTGATACAAAAGTGTCACATTTCACAAAAGTTTACTCCTGCCTCTTCCCTTCCCTTCCCTTCCCTTCCCTTCCCTGTTCTGTGTGTGTGTGTGTGTGTGTGTGTGTCTGTGTGTCTGTGTGTGTGTGTACATGTGTGTGAGAAAGGGAGACAGGGTGACAAACAAAACAAACTAAACAAAACAATTTATTTTTGGAGTGAGAACTTAGTCTGTTTGCGTCCTTCAGCACACAACAGCAGCAAAGTGTTTGCATCACTCTGTAGAGGAGACTGTGGACGGCCTCGTACTTGGCGCTTCCTGAGCTCTGAACGTCAAAACAAGGCTGTTTCGAAACCTCAACGAATCTCGATGAATCTTAATAAAGCCCACACACTGGAATGTTCCTTACACACCTTTATTGTGCAATATAGATCCACGTGGTTCTTCGAACTTGGATCGTCAAAGGACCACTTGGATCAAAACGTTGTCTAGTCACTAGACCTGACGAAGATCCACTTGGAGTGAAACGTTGTCTATGTTGCACAATAAAGGTGTGTAAGGAACATTGCAGGCTTTATTGGTTTCTTCTCTTCTTCTTCTACATGCGCTCCTCGGCCCAGCACCTCACGAACAGGATGTGCGTATGACTATTGCTTTTTACGTGTTATAGGATTCCCCCACTTTCTCCTTCCCCTCTGCGTTGACCTGGTTAGCGCTCAGGACTCCCCAGGCCAGAGCAGCGGCAGGAGCTGAAGCGGGGTTGGTTAGGGGAACCGAGGAGGTTTAAACAATGACAGAAAGACTGGCCCGGTGGAGAACTTCTCTGAGGCTTGATCTACGAGGATTAGATTAGAAGATTAGATTAGATTAGATTAGATTAGGGTTTGGGGTGTTGAAGCTGAGACCAGCCTAAGGTGGAGTCAGAGGCGAGGAGCAGAAGGAACCCGCTTAAAAACTGTGTTCTCTTTTCTTTTTCAACTTTATCGAGACAGATACCATTTTTTCACCTATTTTTAATGGTTTTTGACAAAAACATCTCAA
This sequence comes from Polymixia japonica, assembly GCA_900302305.1. Taxonomy (NCBI): domain Eukaryota; kingdom Metazoa; phylum Chordata; class Actinopteri; order Polymixiiformes; family Polymixiidae; genus Polymixia; species Polymixia japonica. The sequence continues at coordinate 5,709 of OMKK01042097.1, read as the reverse complement.
TGACGGTAATCTTTTGGATCTCAACTGGATTTCTATGGAAGATAGATAGATAGATAGATAGATAGATAGATAGATAGATAGATAGATAGATAGATAGATAGATAGATAGATAGATAGATAGGGTAAGAAATATGCCTGTATGAGGTAGGCCCGTGGATGACTTTGACGGACATGGTGTCCAGCTGTAAACTAATTGGGGTTAATTGCTATAGAATGATGTCACAAATGCCTACGCCTGTCACTGTAATTTAGATTAAGAGTATCATATACATTATTTTTTCTGGAAAATGTACAATGTTACATGCATCCAAACTCTCTGAACAAAAGTTCTGTAAGAGGTTATAGTTTTTTTAAAAAGCATTTCAACCTAGATGTTACACAGCCTAGAACCTGCCCACATTCAAAAACATGAATGCTCATTGTGATCACTGTTGCCACTGTCTTGTGAGTTGTTACCATAGATGATTCATTTAAACACCATAGGAAACCATATTATCTCACTCCTGTGAGACCAATGTAAGCTACATGAGTTAACATATTGTGATATTTTCACAGTTTTCAGTATACTTAATAGCCATCTGGTGCAGGCCTTTATCCACAGCACCTCACAGTACCATGAGTGGTTACATTGGGTTGTGAGCCTTTCTAAAAGGTGCTATGTGGTTGTCATTTTAACGCCACGGTGATTGTGATGATTTGTGGCGATTTCCATCTATAAACAATTGAAAAAACCGCAATACGAAGAGAAAAATGAGGGGGCACCCGGATTTGAACCGGGGACCTCTTGATCTGCAGTCAAATGCTCTACCACTGAGCTATACCCCCGATGCGATTAGAACGGAGCTTCTTTCATACTTGACCTTATATATAGTATATATATTATCTTTAATATACGATGGTACATGATTATTATTACACATTTTACATTAAGATATTACTAATGCCCATGTTTTACAGCATGACTTGTGAAAAGGTTACGAGACGTAGAGACGTAGCAGTTCTAACTGTAATAGATGTCATTCTGAGGTAGGGGGCGCCAATTCCTTGATCAGTGAATGCAGAGGAATTTCCTACAATTACCAAACCCAAGTGTCATTTCTAATCCCAACGAAAATGCTTATGCTCGTTATATAAATCTACATGTGCTGCCAACTTTTGATATACGTATGCATTCACCTTCCCACCGTTTGCTGCGAACTAGTTTAGGAAGGATAATAATTTAGGGACAGTTGGAAATTCGCTTGTAGTACCAGCGTGTCGGTCTAACATTCGTCTTATTGCTACTCCTTATAAGGCTATTACGGAGTCCCCTTGCAGTTTGACATCATTCTTTTACCGACTGTTGCGCCTTTTCCTTCCGAAAGAAACTCCACTTACTGCTCCTCGTCGTCTGGGCGCGTATCTGCATCAATTGAAGTGCTTGCGGGAGACGCGCATCTGTCAATTCACTACCCGTTTAGGTGTTATTCGGGAACTGAACGTAGCTTGTCGATACTTACAGCTGGTTTCTGGAGAAGTGCATTGCTGTGAAGAATCCCTGCACTATGAATCCGCCGTGTGGAAGATGCAGTAAAGCAGTGTATCCCACAGAAAAAATAAATTGCCTTGATAAGGTAAGGGATGGTCACAGTTTAATTAGTGTAATTAGGGCCATTAGGTTTATGATTCTTTTTTATGTGCTCATTGACGCAGTTCATATTATGAATACAGTGGATTATGTTCTTTAAGGAAAATATTAATTCAAATTCATCACCTTATATTTCAGTCTTAAATAGCCTTACAAAGTAGTATTTGGAGGACAAAAGTGTTAAACTAGCTAATAACTGAAATGTTTTTTCTGATTTTCTTGATACATTATTTCTATTTTCATGTCAGCAATCTTTTTTAAGAGTATGTGTCATTCTTTAACAAAATATAGATTATGGATATCTCATTTTGAGCAGAACCTCTGAAATGTAGTTGCATTAGGCTACACTCTAGTATAGGCCTACTATATAATGCTAACCTATTTTATACTCTGATGCTGTTGCAATTATATAAATTTATATTTTATATTGTATGTGAACACGTGCGCACACACACACAAACACAAACATTTTCTCTTTCACACATACACACACACACACACACACACACACACACACACACACACAGATGGAGGGTCTGTTGAGAAGCCAAACCGCATCCTGTACATAAGCACAGGCCACAAACCTCAAAATATTTTAAATAGATGCGTGTGTATGTGTGTGTATGTGTGTCTAACAAGGCAGCATAGCCTACTTATCAAAATAAATCATAAAAGTATGTACAACAAGCATCTTTTTTAACTTTAAAGACTACATTTCCCATGCCACTCCAATTTGAGCCCATCCAGACAAGGAATGGGAGAAACAGGCCAATAGCGCAGCTGTGCTCTCATGTTGAATGGAAATGGAATTTTCCCATGCTGTCATAGCGAGTTACATTTAAGGAACCCTATTAGTGTAGATTACAGCTTGTACCAAGTACACAAGCTGAGGCAGTCATAGTTTAGTCACGGACATGAGCAAGTCTCAGTGGGACTAAATAAACCAATAGTTAGGATTTATACTCAGCTAGGATCTTAAAAAATAACCAACGCTGTCCACTGGGACGTTGTGTATTTCAATGGTTAGAACCTTATGGCAGTGTTCAATATTTATTATGTCAACTCCCCATCCCCCACTCCTCTGTGTGTCTGTGTTTCTGTCTCTATCTAACCTCTTCCTAGTATTGGCACAAGGGCTGTTTCAGCTGCGAGGTATGCAAGATGGCTCTGAGCATGAACAACTACAAAGGCTTTGACAAGAAACCTTACTGCAGTATGTGAGTGTTTACACTGCCATGATCCTCCACTCCACTTAATTTGATGCTCGGAATCATAAGGTGTCATAGTTCCATGTACCATGTGTTGGATTTGTCTTATACTCATTAGCAGCAGTGACAACCAGTCTTGCTGCATCCTACACACCCAAAACAATATAGTATAGGTTTATTCAAAGTTTATTCAAATTATTATCCAAATCACGTGGCTAATAACTGCAAACTGGAATGCATACAGTGACAGTAAAGATGTGTTTTGCAAAGCTGAAGCGTGAGCAGACAGACAGAAGCTCCAGTCAATTGTTTTAATGGTATCATGATAAAAGTCCCATTTCTGACATTACAACAACACTGAAGATCATTTGTTCAGAAAGAAAAACACAATTGCACAAAAATACCTGAGCTATGTCATGAGGAAAAGTTTGTATGTCTAGTCTGGACCTGTTTTTTTTTTTACCTGTCACTAAAACACAATAGGGCTACATAGTATTAAAGGGTGATGAAACGGACATAAAACTGCCTGTCTCCACCCTCTCCACAATATTGAAAAATGTGAACTTGTGGGTGGATATAGGATGGTGAGGTGGACGGAGTGCAGAGTGTTAACAACATTATGGAGTGTTAGCAGCTAGCTAATGGAGAGCGAGTCAACTGACACAGAGAGGGGGGCAACCTTTGGAGGTAATGGTGGTGATGTGATCGCGTCTCAAAGTCTAAAATAATACGTCATCATTCAGACAAGTTCTTTTCAAGTTGGCGATAGAAAGCAGAGATTTTCATAGAAAATCCAGGAAACAAACATTATGCTGTGTTTCGTCAAGATTCCAACAAGGATGAGTGTGTTTCAGTATATGATTGACTTGAACATTAATTAACAGCTAAAATAAAGTGAGTTCAGGGTTTCATCACACTTTAAATAGCTTAGCTTCGCCCACACTCAGTTAATAATGGAATGGAATGGAATAATAAGTAAATAATATCCAAGAAAGGTCAAGGGGAAACACCAGCTAGCTAAGATGTCTCCTGCAGGTGCACATTGGTCCACTGTCCAACTGATTTCACGTGGCACAATAAGCCGGTACGTAAATGATAAGTAATACATATTTAAGCGCATCTGTGTGTGTGTTTGTATGTGTGTGTGTGTGAGAGAGAGTACACATTAATGTCCTCTTTCTGCTGTTTTGCTGTTCCTTTTCCAGGCATTACCCTAAAACCTCCTTCACCATAGTGACCGACACCCCTGAGAACCTCCGTCTCAAACAGCAAACCATGCTCAATAGCCAGGTTAGACACACACACGCACGCATGGCCACACATGGCCACAAAATGTGGTCATGTGCTCTTTTACTATCATTAATCACTCAATTGCTGTCTTCTTTGACTGACAAAAGATACTGGACCTACTCTTGTGTCATCGTGATCTCTCTCTCTCTTCCTCTCTCTGTCTCTGTCTCTCTCCTCTATTCCCTCTCTCAGTATGAGACATCAGAAGATAAGCACACAGAGCTCTCCGCTCAGCTGCCACGACAAATTAATCCCTTTAATCAATTAAATGAGCCCTTTGACCATATACTAAAATAAGAACATGTTAGAGCTTGACTTGGGCCTGAAGATTTGAGCCTGAAGCTGAGTAATCTTCCCAAACCTGAGCTTTTTGTGAGCCCAAACTGACTTTGACTGACTTCTACTGTATTTGTGGAGCAATTTACTAACATAACCTAGTGTTGGAGTAAAAAGCATCACCTGGGCACTTCACATGGACTACCCAAAGTAAAAACTGGAGCACTGTTGCATCTGCACGTTCTTTTATTTAGGGGCTGACTGACGTTTCGACAGAGAACTGTCTTTCTCAAAGTCAAGCAGAACAATGAAAAAGGGGAGGTTTATATACCCTCCTCCTTCACAGTGATGTCATTGGCAAGTTGTATACACACATGACAAAAAAAGCATCAAAATTGATTAGAATTTGAATGTGAAAAACATACAATACAACACAGTGTTTCCCCAAAAGCAAGTCGCCAATAGGCTGAAATATCAAGGGGGGGAAATTATATTATTAAACACATTCAAATAATTATTTACACATATTTACATGTTCTGGAGATATTAGCTTCCACAGAAACCTGACAGAGAAGGGGACGAGAAAGCGTTGGAGTGTTGGAGCTTCCCCATTGGCCGACGTATCCGTTTCAAATTAAAAGCCCTTTAGCGACGAGGCTTTTGGTCACAATTTCGCACATTGACCATACGCGGTCCAGCCATATACTAGGTTTTGACTCAGTCTTAGTTTACTCAAGCAGAGGCAAAACTGCCTGATCTGTAACTGTAGTAGTAGTCCCATATTTGCTGCATGCACTGCAAGCTGTAGTGTACTGATACTGCACTGATACTGCACTGCTGGGAGGAAATACAAATCTATTTAGTTTCACATACAAGAAGGCACACTTTCATCTGGCACCCAGTCACTTTAGAGACGAGAAACGTTAAAATATGTAAACTCAGATGTACTAAAGAACCGAAAAGAACTGCAACTTCCTGGTGCTAATTCAGGATGGATTCATGATGGCTACATGACAGCTTTTCCTATGCCTAGCCCTGAAATTCATTGCCAAAAAGCTGCAAATAGAAAGAATACAGATAAAGACGTTGATAAAATGTGGTCTTAGCCTAAATGTCAGTGTAGCTTGTGGTGAGAAAACTATTCGCTGTGGTACTACCTGCTTCTCTGTCATTAGTTTCACATGCTTATTGGTTTCTTTCTCTAGTCTAGTCAACTGTGTGTGTGTGTGTGTGTGTGTGTGTGTGTGTGTGTGTGTGTGTGTGTGTGTGTGTGTGTGTGTGTGTGCGCGCGTGTGTGTGTGTGTCTGT
>OMKK01042091.1:3034-23486 GCA_900302305.1 Polymixia japonica | reverse complement strand
TCCCCCTGTCCTCCCTGCCTGCCCCACCCCTCCCAGCAACCGCCAGTCACGTTCCAGGCAGCGGCTGAGTGATTCACTGGGCAATTTCTTCCTCTTCCCTTGTCCTGGCCTATATATTTCATGCTGCGACGGAGCTCCTTCCATTATAATCAGGCCGCCTGTTTTGCCAACTGCACTCCAGAATTTTTAATCCTGGCATGTATTCAGAGAGCAGGCCAGAGAGGCTTCGTAGGCCAAGCAGCACCCGCCTGCTGACTCAAATCAGCTCACGACGGGGTGGTGTTTTTCCTCTCTCTCTCTCTCTCTCTCTCTCTCTATCTATCTATCTATCTATCTATCTATCTTGCAAGTTCACTCAGGGAAAAATCACACTCCTCCGTCAGGAGGTTCTTCCTTCATCTCTCGCGGTGACACTGTTTGTGTCAGAAATGCGCTGTCACCATTCTGCTGTGAACTTGTCAAACCCTTTTAAATTACATTTTTCAGCTTGGCGCTGTAACTTGCCTGTTGGGAGGCAGAGGTGGGTTAAAGCTACAGTAATGTCAGGGCCCGAGTAATAGGCTTCAGAGGAGGGGGCTGACAGGAAGCTTTTTGCTCCTTATCTCTTCCCACCTACCCACCCCGCCTACCTCTCTCCAACCTGGTACAATTTGTCATCTTCCTTTATATGAATTATATAATCAAAGCAAGACAGTTAAATATAGCATTCACGGGGAGATAATGTGTTTGGGAGTCTTTGAGATGCAGACAGACAGAGACAGGTACTGCGTTGCAAAACTGTCTGTTCTATCGTCAACCCAACGCTAGGATGCAGAGAGGCTGAGGAATCAAATCGCCAACAGTGACCAAGTAAATCTATGACATACACTTATTTTGGTTACTGGTCTCATAATCGGGCGGACAACTGCACTCATCTCCCTTTAGTTGACTTTCTTCAAGCATTATGAGCACCTATGGAGGTCTTCTTCACCCTAACTTTTATCCTGTATCTTATTCACATTATAAGCTCACAGGGCCACAAAGGTATAGCAGGGGAAGAGCCAAAGGTCATTCAGCTATTGGTCAATTCAACTGAACCAGAAAAGGCTACAATAACCTCTCTTCAGTCACTAAAATGATCATTAAAAACAGACGTGAAACCTAGGGTTCGGGGTGTACACCGTAACCCGGTGACCACCAATACACGTAGACCAAAGGTCTTCTTTTTCTGATTGATAAGTGGAGGTGATTAGAGTTGACGTAAAAGGTAGAAATGGGCATGAGTGACGATATCCTAGGTCCTCGTGCCACGGGTGGTTTCTAAGCGAGGTCTGACTCACGTTCTCCGGTGGTTACCTTTTCTGATTTTGTCTATGATGGATTAAAAAGAAGCGGAGGATTAGCACATTTCTAAAGGTCTGTACAGTATGGGCTATCTCCCTGGATTCCACAGAGTATTTCTAATCCAGCTGCCAATCGTACACCATCAAAAGCACCTGTCCATACAGTGGGTGCTTAAAACTAAAAATAGAAAAGCCGTAATAAAAGCCAGCAGTAGATGAGTGCAGCGGTAGGCCTCCATGACAATTTTCATGAAAAAGGTGATTACGATACAGAATATCCAATATGTGTCAGAAATGTTTAGCACTCAAATATTTCAAGACAATCGACTTAGCTGTTTGGGCTATTGTCTTGGATGCGTTACAGTGGTCTGAATGATGGTATTGTCATCTTAAGGGTTGGTTCCTAATAAGTGTTGAGTGAAGTTAAAACTGCGGTGTCAGAGCATGTGTACAGTGTAGCCAGTTCTAAATGTCCACTCGTAAGACCAATTTAAACCAACATCTGTCTTCGCTGTTTGTTTGTTTTTTCTTATTCTAGAAGCGATGACGCGGAATCGTGCCGTTTTGCTAAGTAACTCTACTGCACTTTAGAGGATCCTAATTGGTTGAGACAGATCTGCTCTTTAGAGACCAAGCGGCCTTCCACAGAGAGGCATGGCAGCTCCTCACGGTGACGGGGACCTTTTAAAGACCTTAGCGTCTCACTGACACTCCACACAGAGCACCTGAAAATGTGTGTAAAGGCTAGAAGCGAAAAGAAGCGGACAGCGTTGTCTCCTTGAATTACTGTTGGTGGTATAACTGCCAATGATCTTGTCAATCATTTTTTATTGGAGCCGTTCCCATTTTTTCCTTGTGGGTATTGAAGTATATGAACTTGTTCATGAACTTGTTGGCTGACTGATAAAGTCCGAAACATTGTTTATGGATAAATGTAATATGCATTTCAGCATCACATAATCAGCATCAATGCAAAAGAGCATGGATTTGTGGTCTATCATAGTCATTGCTCAAAATAAATATGTCTGGAAATCACAAAAACGTACATAATATAATAATAGTTTGATAGCCACACACTTCCTACATCCAGATCATCTAAAAAGGTGCAATGCTTTGATCTTAGCTATATGAATATCCTTGTCAATTTGTTATATTACAGTACATTAGGTTACAGTGTGTTATATAGACTGCAATGTACTACTAGGATTTTTCTTTTTGAACAATGTTGTGTGTGCCTTCAAGAAGCATGATTAGAGTCTTTTAAAAAAGAATTATTATCTTTGGCACTGACACATGCAAGGTTGTTTCCAATCTTTATCTTATATCATTCACAGGCTGCTGTGAGAGATCCTCTCCATCAACCCATTCATATTGTTTCTCTCTGTACCTCTCCAATGACTCTAACAAGCCAAGAGCATTCATTAGTAGCTGAACAAAAAACCTGGAGCAATATCTAAAGATTGATTTGCTCTCCACCCAACTGACTCTCCAACTCTTTCTCCAAGCCTACTGGAACATAACTAAGCCTGGGTAATGCATGTATAATCCACAACTCTGGCTTTAGTCTATCCTAAGATATGTGCATGGCTTAAAGATGGGCGTAAGTCTATCTGTGGAAACCACAACAACCAGATGTGAAGAGTGAACCTGCGAAAGGAGATAGGCGAGGCCCGACTCTGAGGTTTTGCCTTTGGGATAAGGATCAACGTGACTCACAGAGGAAGTCCCGCCTCTTCCACAACCCGTTACTTACAAATGAAACCTGGCAACACAAATACGCACATCTTCCTTCAAATTTCCACTCCGTCTTTCCTTCCCTCACATTTGGACTGTAGTGGCCCCTTGATTCAGTTCGTGCTCTTTCTTTCTGTGAGCTGCGGTCACATTGCTCAAGAGTTACTCAAAGGAATGAAACCTGTGCACAATCTCAATCTCTAAACACATTTCAATATAATTTATCTTAACGTGTGTGCATGTGAGTCAGGCCATTGTGTGCAGGGCTTGCATGTCATTCAGAGTGTGATGCCAGCACGAGAGACTGCAGAGACACGGTAACTGTTCAGTAATATCCAATGGTTACTTGAGTTCCAGACCAGTTCCAGACATAGACCGTAATAAATGCTAAAGCTGGAACCGTGTATGAAATAGTTATGGAAAGTAGTTCCCAAATCTTAAGTAATGGAAGAATAGGAAATGACAATTTATACAGCAGGGTACCAATTTTCCTTAAATGTTGCACAGTTCCTTTTCATACTGAGCTATGTAAGGATGAATTTCTAAGGGCGAATCTGTCATTCTTTTCTCTTTGGATATTCTTGTCAACCTAGGGTGTTCTGCTTATTCTGACACCACCAAATAGGAAAGGATGTTCCTCAAACAGTGCCACTGAAATAATGTGCACACCGAGCCGGAGCATAGCCCTACTATGGAAGGCCAGAGTCATCATCAGTTGTCAAGGAAGAGAGCGGCCTTTGATTCATGTGAAAACCTGCCCATTACCTCCTCTGCATCAGACTGGGAGACCAGCAGACTGAAGATGCTGCAGGGCAAGATAGAATTAGGAGGGAGATACAAGGACAGCAATTAATTCATCAAGTAGGCTGCATAACAACTCCAAGTTGAAATATGTGCCCAAACAAAAATAGAGATCATTATAAGCTACAGTAGAGCGCCAACCAAAATAGACAAGCCAGTAGGATATGATAGCGAGAGACCTAATTATTTGTGTTATCTGAGGGAGCTGCATTTTTCCACATGACTCAGTGCAACGTCTAAGAGTTACACAGCAGTGTATCAGCTCAGAATGGTCCTGACTTATGCTATAACCTTCTACAGCAGGCAATGAGACTTTCACAAGCAGTCATCTGAAAGCTGAGCACTGCTTAACAAGACAAACGTTGACTGGCCCAATCAACAACAACATACAATGCAAGAGGTTTGTATAGTACATGCCGTATAGTATATTAATACAAATTAACTTTTGCCCAGAGATTGACATAAGAAATACAGCAAAACCAGCAATTGTAGGCACTGAACATTTATCACAGCAGTGTTTGTGCATCTTGCTACTAGGCTACAGTGTATGCTCGACATTTGTCCAAACACGCATCTTACTGGAGATAATGAGCCTGAATATGGTCCCAAGTTTGAAATTTTAGAGTGAGTCTATGGCCTGAAATAAAGAGTGTAGATGTACTGATATAAAGCTTATTTCCTCATACCCCAAATATATGATCCACATCAATGACTCCAACAGAGCAATTGAACAGAGGCACCGACAAGGCAGTGCAAGATTGGTGTCTCTGTTGATCAATGAATAATGGAGCAGGAGGCCAGCTGACTAACGACACAGTATATAATTCTAGTCATCTCCAGGCCAACCCACACAATGTCAACACAAACACTGACCCATTGGACACAGTTCATTGTTGTGTGGCATTATAAGGAGCAAATTGCTCCTTAAAATGGAAGGCATGATCATCTTGATAGTAAGGTGTGAATCTAGGACCTTTTCACACTAGGTCAACTGGTGCTTTAGTGCGTTATGTATCTTCAATTGTCAAAACCTTGCTTTTGTTCAAGACCAGGGGCTTTAAGTTTCTCTGTCCGTTCAAGTGAGTTTAACATGACCCCTAGAGAACATTCAGAGGATCTCCTCAATGACAAATAGTACATGAACATTTTATAATTTCTTAGGTTACTGAGCAGTCAATATTTCCTCTGACGGACGGACAGACAGGTTGACTGCTGTTTGCAAAACTAGAAGCATGTATTACAATATGTCCACTAGCAATATCCGAATAAACGAGTGTTTCCCAGTACTGACAATTAGAATTCTGCCAGCACTTTGATAACTTTACCAAAGTAAAAAGTTATTTGTTAGACAATTAGCAACACTGCAAATAGGTGATGCACACATTGACAACAGCGACAAAACACTCAATTTATTAGCTATGAGCCTTTGGTTTTGACGCTGTCCGTGGTGCTGAAATGTAGGACTTGACGTGTGTTAGTTTATTACTCTACCTGATTATATCATCGTTGTGTCCCAAGTAAAATTTCTGCTTGTGTTCCCGCGTGTTATACACAACTCCCACACCGGCGACAAAATAGACAATTTCCTTCGCCGCTGTGTAATACAGGTTGTTGCGGCACTGATGTCCCCGGTATCCGTAAACCCACTCGAGTCTCAGGTGGCAATTCGGAGCAGTTCTGTCAGCCATGTCCGCACCTCCGTGTCTCTTCTGCAAGCGCGTATCTGATACAGTGTCATTCACCAAAAAATGATTTGTTTTAAGCCTGTGTGTGTCCCATTAGTTCCCGTTGGATTTTTATCAGTCCAGCAAGAGCGTTAACATTAAGCATGTGATGGTCGTGTGCATAATAGCCTCTTGTATTATGAGATGAAATGCATCTGTCTTTCTTTAAGAATAGCTATCTACAGTGTTCTTTTCATATTGAGTCTACTTATACTTCAGCCCTGGTTCGTAGTACACCGCGAGATAGGTCAAAGCTCTTGTCAAATCCTACAAAGATGGAGCTTTAGTGTTATTTCACAAGCACCGCCCAGAACAATGCGAGAGCAACCACCCGCCCAATCATATCAATAGTCCTCCTAGAATGAAAATGCAGGAGAAGACATCGTCGTCATTCGTCACGGGCAGACAGAAAAGTGGGAGTAAGACTTGTTTGCAAAGTGAGATTTTTTTTTTTCAATTGTCTTCATTCCAAACGAGTATCCTGCCCTCCTACCCTCATTTCTGACTAGCCGTGAAAAATAACCCACTCCTACCGCATAAGCACCGGGCACGCCTCTTACAGAACCGTTTTAGCCAATGGATTTGTACTGCTGATTTTGTCTGTCAATGAAATTCATGTTTTAAAAAAACATTTTGTAATTGTTATGCTATTTTACGATTATTTTCTCAGGGCATAAAGAATTACATTCAGACAGTTTTGAATATGTTGGAAAATTAGTTGCATAAACCTTATACTATAAAGTTCCCTTAAGGTTCCACTTTTGTTGAATGGGAATGAGACGAGGTCTAAGGAAAGGAAGCTAAGAGACAGAAGTGAACCCGCCCCACCAAGGACCGCCCCTCTCCTCCGTTGCCCAGTGACAGAAAAAGCGTTCTCGTTCTTCGTTAAAAGGCTAACGCTAGCTTCCCAAGCGACTGAACTTGCTGCGTATCTATTTTTATTTATTTGTCCAAAGCAATGGAGGTAACAATGGACCCTTTGTTCCTTGCATGGAGCTATTTCAGAAGACGAAAATTCCAACAATGCTCTGATATTTGTACAAAAATATTGGAGGACAGCCCTTATGATCAGGTACTGTGTTGTAGTTGTCAGCATGCATGCTAACGATTATCCAGAGGAAGGCCTGCTAGCGTCATTGTGGACTAGCTTGCTAACAACTGGCAAGCTGTGGCAAGTTAAGCATAATCCTGATTAGTCGAGTCTTTGCAATATTGTACTGCAGCGATTCTCTCAGTTAAGTTAGTTAGCTAGTTTAAAGTGCCTCTTCTGAATCACCAGCCATCTCCACTGTAGCTGGAAGTTGTTCCTGGTTACTCTTCTCTACATTTTCACTTTGTTTACTGTTCTTCGTGTCTTCCTTTCATGTTTATTTTGCCCCGTGTATTAAGTTCTATATATCCACCTCCTCTGTTCTCTCAACCAATAACTCATGCTGTCATAAGGACGATGACTCCTCGTTGCTTATCTCTGAGGTAACCTTTACTGCTGTGCTTCTCTGTTGTCCCTTTTTTTAACACTGTTTAATTAGGTCAATATAGGTCCTCACTGTAACATGTGTACCAAGTGGGTAGAAAAGCTGCTGATTCCCTATAAATGTATAATTATGTGTGTGTGTGTGTGTGTGTGTGTGTGTGTGTGTGTGTGTGTTTCATAGGCTGCATGGAGTCTGAAGACTCGAGCTCTGACAGAAATGGTGTACATAGATGAAATAGAGGTAGACCAGGAGGGGATTGCTGAGATGATGCTTGATGAGAGCTCCATTGCTCAGGTTGCACGTAAGTCTGGACTCCATCAAAGTCTTTCCTCCTTAAATTGTAAGAAATTATTGTTTAACCAAAATATATGACTAACAAGAATGTACTCTCTTCCAGGCCCTGGAACATCACTGAGACTCCCTGGAACAAGTCATGGCGGTGGCCCCACACCAGCTGTCAGGTACTGTATGCCATACAACACTATAAAAAGAGGCCTGCAAGATTTGCTGTTAATTACATTTTCAGGGAATTGGTAAAGTAATGGAAAGAAACTCCTAATCTGAGCTGAGTTTTTTCCCTGAATTGCAGGCCTATGACACAGTCAGGACGTCCTATCACAGGATTTGTAAGACCCAGCACACAGTCAGGGAGACCTGGGACAATGGAGCAGGCCATCAAAACCCCCCGCACAGCCAGCACTGCTCGTCCTGTCACTAGTGCTTCTGGGAGATTTGTGCGTCTCGGAACAGTGAGTAAACCTACATTTCTGCTCTTATTGAGAGGCTACTTACAAACAGGGGTGTGCCTAGGTATTCAGGGCCCTCTGACAAATTGTGAGTGGGGCCCCCAGCCAGATGCATCTAACTTAGTACCTCTCTGAAGTCCCCTGTCATGCTTTTGGCCCGCTGCAAGAAATCCCTCCTTTTTCTCCCCATTACATTTTCATTTTATTATTCTTCACATTTGTCTATTATTGATATTTTTATACTATCGCATTCATATCTTATTTAATTTGCTATTTGTTTTAAAAGTATTTTTTACTTCTGACAGTGAAGCACTTTTGTAACTTTGCTTTAAAAAAGGTAAAACCAATTATTCCTATTATGATGATTTGAGTCATAGAGCTATATTTAGGCAGTTCTTGGATGTTGGAAGCTTTGCTTTTTTTAAAAGTTCAGAATATGTTGTATGTAATATGTTGTATAACATTTTGCCTCCCCGTTTCCCCAGGCCTCCATGTTAACCAATCCAGATGGACCATTTATAAACTTATCAAGACTAAATTTGGCAAAATATTCTCAAAAGCCCAATTTATCCAAGGTAAGACTGTGGATTTCAATGAAACGTCCATGAACAAATCCATGGAAATACCTCTTTTCATATTTTTGGTCTTTTATCCTCAGAGTTCAGTAACCATTGTTTTCTCCCTCAGACATTATTTGAGTACATCTTCCACCATGAAAATGATGTCAAGAATGTAAGTTTTTGTACTAAAGCAAGTATTATTGATTGTTTGCATTGGTTGTCATTGTAAGATTTCTAACAGTTTTCCATGCTGCAGTAATTTTGTCTTTTGCGTACAGGCTTTAGATTTGGCTGCTCAGGCCACTGAACATGCTCAGTTCAAAGACTGGTGGTGGAAAGTTCAGCTGGGGAAATGCTATTACAGGTGTGATCCATTAACATCTAAGTTATTCTATTTCAAAGTTGTTGCTGTAGTGTCAGATGCTGAGTTTACAAATCAGCATTGTCATAAATAACCCATAGAATGCTAAATGGCCTCCTGTGTCTGTTTACAGACTTGGTTTATACAGAGAAGCAGAAAAACAATTTAGATCAGCCCTCAATCATCAGGAGGTTGTGGATACATATCTCTACCTTGCTAAGGTAGTAATGGAGACATCATAGCAAACACGTGACATTTAAAACTTTTTGCACAAGACAAAATCCTCTCTAACATGATAAAACCTTGTTGATTGATTAAACAAGGTTTGTTATTGAACGGATAAACTTGTGTCCTGTCTTCACACATAAAAAGGTGTATCAGCGCCTGGACCAACCAATCACGGCACTGAATCTCTTCAAGCAAGGCCTAGACCACTTCCCAGGCGAGGTCACCCTTTTAACAGGAATCGCTCGCATTCATGAGGCATGTCATTCTTATTATGACACTATAGACTCCTCATTGTTTCATTCAAGTCTATTCTCAAAATTTCCCAAAGCATTACACTTGCCATAATAAGATATAGCTTATTTGCTCTGTATAATGCAATGGCTTTTATTCACAGGAGATGAACAACATCACCTCAGCCACAGAGTACTATAAAGATGTCCTGAAGCAAGACAACACTCATGTGGAAGCTATTGCCTGTATAGGCAGCAATCACTTCTACACCGACCAGCCTGAGATCGCACTGCGCTTCTACAGGTCAGACATATTAACAGAAACAAAACATTGGAGACAATCGTTATGAATAAGTTCTCCATCATGTGTAAAGCTGATGTCTGTGTAGCAGATGTGCAAAATGATTTCCTCTTTGCTAGACGGCTCCTCCAGATGGGGGTGTATAACTGCCAGCTGTACAACAACCTGGGCCTGTGCTGCTTCTACGCCCAGCAGTACGACATGACTCTGTCCTCATTTGAGAGGGCCCTGGCCCTGGTCGCCAGCGATGAGGAGCAAGCTGATGTCTGGTACAACATAGGACATGTCGCCGTGGTGAGTTGTCTGTTCCATTGCCAAAAATAATAATAAAAAAAAAATCTATATATAACCATACATTTTCACTGTCTGCCTCAAACAAATACACCCTTGCATTTTCTCTGTGTTTACAGGGCATAGGGGACTTGATGCTAGCCTATCAGTGTTTTAAATTGGCTTTGGCTTTTAATAATGACCATGCTGAGGCCTACAACAACCTGGCTGTGCTTGAGCTGCGCAAAGGACGTATTGAACAGGTGAAAGACATTTTCAGACGTTTAGCTTTAAATTACTGTTTAATTATTATGAATGGGATCATAATACTGTTTTTTTTCAGATGTTGGAAACGATTACATTAAATTAACTTGATTTATCCCCGTGGGTAAATGGTTTAGTAGTGTAATCTAGTACAGCACATTATGCAATTCAGATGTAAATATAATAATATACTAGTGACATTGTGTTAATGATTGCCCCATCTGTTGTTGGATCCAGTCTAAAGCCTTCTTGCAGACCGCTGCATCATTGGCCCCTCACATGTATGAACCACATTTCAACCTCTCCACTCTTTCTGAAAAGGTAATACATTGCCATTACATTAATAGGAACAACTGAACTGAACAATAGAAAATCTCAACTGTTTTATCAGGGTCAATACTAAAAGGACAAGGCATTTACATCAGTATGATACAGTATGACTGATTGTTGTTGTCTGTGTCCAGATTGGTGATCTTCAGAACAGTTACACTGCTGCTAAAAAGTCTGAAGACGCCTTCCCTGAGCACGTGGACACCCAGCAGCTTCTCAAACAACTTCGACAGCACTTTGCGGTGCTGTGAGCTGCTGGCCAGTAGGCCTGAGAAACAAGGAGTAGTGTGAATGATCTGGTCATCAGGGATATCAGAGCCATTGCACATCAGTGTCTGGCATTAGGCTTCAGTTTCAATTAACTTTATTAAAATCTTGAAAGGTGTGGGACACCGAACATGAATACAAAAAAGTAGATTTTATCAAACAAACAATGAAAACAAATCCTCCTATCTGCAAATTCCAATATAGTGCCATCAGGTTAGTAACATGCACCTCAAAAAAAGAAAAGAAAAAACACCTGGTTCTTTCAGCTGCTGTTTGTAATGGTTTTTAACTGTTAACATTATCTTTGGCTTTTGTTAATTTATTAAATGGCCTCTTTACAGACCTGCATAATAGTAATATGTTTATAGTAAAATACATACTGATATGCAGTGGATATATTTATTACAGTGATTGATTGACACGTCTTTTTATAGTAAATATAAGATGTCAAACTGTTAATACTTCATTCCAATAGTACAACTTGAAACGAATGTGGTGAACTTCCAGTGTTAACTACTAGACATTGGTGGCATTTCACAAATCCACTTGAGTGAATATCTGCATGGGGCATCGTTCCAGGCATGAAAGGGGTTGATTCTGGGATAGACGGCTGCACAGTCCTCATTAGCGAGATCATCATTGGGTTCCCCTTCATTCCAATACCTGTATGAAGTGATACGTTACTTTGAAGACACATTCTCTGCTCTCCCACTGTAAACAACATTCATTTCTATAGCAAACCAGTGTAGCAAATGACTTTTTATTTCTTATCATGCTGCAGCTGATCTAATCAATGGTCACATCTAGGGTGTGAATAGGATTTTCAGATCTGTGTGCAGACTGGATGGCATGGCACTGTACCACAAACTGTTATTTAACATGATCAAAATAAATGAAACACCAGTGTAAAGGTTTCCTTTAGTACTAGTTGTCCTGTAATTGTTTTGGGTATTTGTCTAGTGTGTATTTTATCCAGACATCTCCAAGGTATGCAAGGTTAATGGTGGTTAATGTTTATCTGGTCCCTGCATCTTTACCATACTGGAAAAATACTATCTTATATAACACCAGAAGAAAAAATGCAAAATAATGATGAGGGTCATCGCTTACAATCCTTATTTCAATAATAGTCTTGTTTTGCTTTTCTAGCCATCTTAGGTATTCTTGGAGTAAATCCATTCATGGAAAGACAATACTGCAGGATACCATCACAACAGTCAGATAGAATTGAGGGTACAACTCAATTTGCTGCAAGTGGAAACATAACATAAGAAGACAAGGAATTGTGTATTGCATTGTATTCAGTATGTACATTGATGAGTTTTTACCCCTCAACCAGTGTTGTTCCATCCAGCCATTTCCAGGTCCCTTCCTCCTGCACATCTCTCAGCCCAATCCAGAAGCCACTATTGTCTATATATCTTGACGAATCACGATTATCATTTATCAACTTACTTATTGACAACTGAAAAAAAAAGCAAATGTTTAAGATGCGCTTTCAAGTCTAATAGTAAAAAACACTAATACCTTTTACTCAGAGAAATAAAATGTAATAAATATGTGCACGTTTTGGATTGTATTAATTGTATGGTAAAGGTATCAATTCATTACGGACTATTCTTACCTGCTTGTCCCTGCTGTCTATGACTGCTAAGTCAGCTCCTTTCCTCTTGCAGGTGTCTCTGGCCCGTTGCCATGATCTCCGTGTAATAGTATCAGAGAAAGGGAAGTAGTAACATACTGAGTTTAGAAAAGTCCATCCTGGTAGACAATGTGTGCAGCCTTCCTCTGTTCCAAAATAAAACAGAAAAGAGTTCATGATGAAACATGTAGAATTACAATACTATAGGTAATATATTATTGGTTAGATTAGCATAAATATGCATTTGAGGTCAAGCAAACAATCATGGTGCAAAAGGTCTCACTTATCAGAGGCATGCGGGATTGTAATGCTGCATTTTCCTGCAGAATTGTTCCAATCTGTTCATTATAGTCATTGTCTCTTCTCTTCTGGTGCTCTAGTTCCAACTTGGCTAGTTCCTGCTGACTGATCTCTGTAGCCAACTGTCTTTTGGTCTCATCTATGGTTTGGAGTGCAATCCTTCCAGTCTCTTTCAGTTTGTTCAACTCATTGCTGATGTGTGTTAAGCCATTAAGTGGAAGGTGTCCATCTCTGAGTTTATTATCTGTAAGTGGTAAAGACATACAATGTTACTGCAGCTATGTGTATCTTGTTTCTTCTTTGAAATAGTTGCAGACCTTGCCTTTTCCTTTTTTTCGTTTTTCAGCCATTGTGTCTCATTTGTTTACCTACTCTCAACTAGCACATTGGTTGGAAACTCTTGTGTTGTGTATCTCCTATGTGCCAGAACTGTTTTTTTGTTTTTTTTGCAAAATGTCACCAAATGCAAATGTCAGATGTATACATTTGAGATGCCCTGCAGGCTCTTGTCTTCGCATTCATGTGAGGGTACCTTTGCTTGGTGTGATAGGGAACACCTCTGACTTAGTCATCTTGAACACAGTCCTTACTAGTTAATTGACTCCTTCCTGATCCAATCAGTCCAGTCATGTATTTACGACAGCTGCTGGGGCATACCTGCCCAGTTTTGATTTTTGGGTTTTTATTTTTTATTTTTAATAGAGCAGTTACTGTATGTTCATGTTAGTCAAGTTCAAACTGTTTTCAGTGAATCTTAACTGTTCTGTGTACAGTTTCCTGCCTGCCCCTGCCCATTGACTAACTCACTGGTGTTTGCTCAGCTGAGGTCACAGTACATTGTTTCTATGTAGAGGTGCCTAGTATTTTAGATACAGTAGTGGTAAGGTTATTTTATTATTTTGCAGTTGGTGGAGACTTCTTTTTTATTAATACATGCTTGCTCTTTTGTAGGTCTTTCACCCACTGCTGTTTTGCTGTATTTTAGATTTCCCTTAGTTTTGCCTTGTTCTCTCTGTTGTATGTACCAGTGCCTTTAGCTTATCCTTGACTGTACTGATAGCTTAGTTTAAGCCAACTGTTATTTTGTTTAGTAATCATTTTCTGTTATTGGTTTCTGTGTTTTGCTAATGTTTTCAGTTTATTCCTACTATAGTGGATCTGCGTGCTGGTCTGTTGGGGAGACTAGTCACCATAGTGATCATGTCCCTTCACTGCCTGTTGTAAAGAGCACTGGAACACTATCTTTACGCCTGTGGTTGCTGTGAATGCACAAGTAGTTGTTGCACCCCTGGACACGGGGCCTTGCCTCAGCCCACTTCCCCCCTTAATTCCCTATAGTTTAAGTTGGAGCACTTAGTATTGTTTTTAATAGTAAAATATTGTTTTAGCTCTTTTTTATAAAATTGGTGTAATAACATGTTTCTACTTTTCTACTATTTTTCCCTTTACATAGGCTCTATTGCCATTTTAATCACTAACCTATTCCCTCCTGCAGCTACGAACAGTTTCTCAATTTCACAACTGAAAAAGGTATTCATTGTTTTGAAATCGTGTCTGTTGCCTTTCAGTTAATGAACCCGTGTCTAATTGAGGTGTTAGCCAGGTTTTCTTTACTATATCAAGATACAGTATTTCCTGGTGTGAAATTCCATAGGTGGCATTGTCTGGTTAGCTATCCCTCTCCTATTGCCCTGACACATTGGATAAAAGTTACGTTCTGTAATTTTCTGGGAGAACAAGCCTGAGTAAGGACATTTAAATTGTATGTCAATAATTTAAAATAATCTCATTTATACAGCTTTTCTACCTCTTCATAAAATGGACCAAACATTTCAAAGGAGTATTGAAGATCTTAGCACTGACTTACAATAGACCCCCAGGCCAATATCAACCACTAGTAGAAGAGCACAAAGCAGCCCCAGACACACTGCAGTCACTCTGTAATGTCTCTCACTGGACCCTGGTCTTACCATGGACATGGACACTAGACAGAAGTAATAGAGAGGTAATGATCAACATCAAGGCTGGAAACTGTGTCAAACCATGCCAGTAACACTAGGTTATCACAAGAACCAATACTCAATATTTTATTTTTATTTATATTTAAATTATTATTTTTGTGCTAAGCAATAGTTAAGCTATACAAAGTAGACTTCTTTCAAACCATGCAAAAATGTCAATAACAACTTTATTTTTGAAAAGAAGGAACAAACATATTATAGGAAGGAACAAACTTATAAACATTAAGCACGGGAAAGAAAGTACAACTTGCTGTACTGCTGTTTTGTATTTTAGTATCTAAGAAACAGCACTAAATTCTTGTTTTTGTTGTCTAAGTTTGAAGTTAATGATAATGTTTTAATTTACTATACCTTGTTGCTGGTCTTGGTTACCACAGAGAGGATTTTCTTCTACACTGAAATCCTTCAATTTGTTATATGCGCCATTGAAACTGCTATCTGAATTCTCCATTTTGACTGTTTAGATGAGAGCAGTCATATGAGAGTGTACCGTAGAGACGAGTTGTAAGGACATTGCCCTGTGTCAACAGTTGCAAAATTAAATTGCTGAAAAAAAGTTCATTTGTTAAATATTTACAGAGGTTACATGCAATTTGAAGATTATTGAATTACATTACTGGGAGCCAATGATCTCTGCATCTTTTTTAAACATTTAAAATTATGATTTAATGTATTAACTTTATTGTCTTCCATATATTTTAAATCCTATCATAAGTCTGATCAACTCATCAGTCCAAGTAATAAGCCTTTGGAATGGCTTTTATAAAATAAGAATCAACCAAGTAGTGCATAACATTAAAGTCTATGGCCACTCTTACCATAATCACGCATTTATTGGCTCTAAACTATTTAAGCAAGTTAATAAGTTAGCTAATAAGTTAAACCCTATAACAATTATTTAATAATCATACCTGTAATAAAATAATAAACATAATATAGGGCATAATATAAGCAATAGTATGTTAGTTGTTAACTACACCACTAATAACCAGGCTTAGTGACTTACATGTATAGTAGGATATCTTTAAATATATTGTTTATCGATAATCTACTTGATCTACTGTATTTGTATTTCAAGTATTTTATTCTGCATGTTTTTTTTAATTTTCAGTAATTAGAGATCATATTAATGATCCATTCTGACCTAACAAGGAGGAATATTGTGTCCATAAGTCTACTTAGGAAATATTAACTTTATGCACTTTATGTGTGTCTGATTTTGTCTTTTAGGCTCCTTTTTTACCTAGACCGCAACAGCAGCGCCAGCCCTATAAACGCAAATATCAAATCAAATCGGTAAAAATAGGTATAGGTAAAAAACAAAAAACAAACAAACAGACAAAACAAGCAAACATACAGGTTCAACATGTAAAACATAAGCATTATACAGATCTAAAAAGGCTATCCCTCCAGTGTTTCCATAGATCAGAGGAGAGGTGGACGGAGGACATCGTGGGATCAGTATATCTGTTACTGACTGACTGACTCACTGACTCATGAGTGACAAAGTTACACATGTTGTTTGCAGTCACGTGATTCCAATGACACGCGAAATTCAGATGGAGGGCAGTAGGGTTGTAGTACTTGAGTGCGGTCTCAGCCTCCACACTCTTTTTAAAGTTCTCAGTCTCCTCTCGGTATTGACTGCATTTTTACTCGGTGTTGACTCGGATTCAGCAGCGCGCCGTGCGTGTGTGTTGTTTGCCAGTGAGCGCGCACACAGCAGCAGCAGAGAAGCAAAGAGCGCGTTCATTAAGAAGCGCGTTCACGTACACATGACGTTGATCTGCGCTCTTTTTGCGAAGATGACATCGGAACAGAGTTTGCAGAGACAGTTTCTCTACTCGTTGATGAAATAAAATTGTGAGAAAGAGAGAGAGATGGATCCATTTTCTTTATTGGCATCAATCCTATTGATGCTAGAATGGATCTTCAAAATGAGACGTAGTATCTGTAGTATCAACACTTCGATCACTATCGATCTGCCCACCCCTAATTGACTATACGGCCCAGCCATATGCTAGGTTTTGGCCTAGTCTTGTTTTTTTTGCTTTTTTTATTGGTTTTTATTATTCTATCTTAATAATTGTACACTGCAACATTCGTTTTCAAAGGCGCTTCATAATTAAAGTTCACTTACTAGAAAGAAGCTGTAGCGACTACTTATCCAAAAAAGTTCTCTACAGAGGCTGAGCAGGCTCTTACTGTGACGCGTTCGAATACATCCATGAGTCAAGAAGTACGTTTCAGACTATTTATTAAATGAAAGATTTAACAGGTAAGTACAGAAATAATAA
Organism: Polymixia japonica; assembly: GCA_900302305.1. Classification (NCBI taxonomy): domain Eukaryota; kingdom Metazoa; phylum Chordata; class Actinopteri; order Polymixiiformes; family Polymixiidae; genus Polymixia; species Polymixia japonica. The sequence goes on along the minus strand of OMKK01042091.1, from coordinate 6,613 downwards.
ATCAAGACGTTAAATGACGACGACGGTCAACAGAAAATATCGGAGCCAAACTCACCCTCTAACAATTCAATCAACCAGCCGCCAAAATGCAGAACAGGTAAGAACTCAATGAATGAATGAACCACACCCCGTTTCAACGTGAAACCACGCCCCCGGTGTGCATTGACCAATTACAAGTGATAATGGCTATCAATGAACGTATACATCTTAAACATTACGTCACTATGTAAAACAAAATAAACAACATAGGATATAGGATTATGGCTCCTACAGAAGCTGCAAGAGAAGACATCATCATCATGGTACAATATAACAAAAATACAACAATAGGGTTAAGACACTTATTAAATTTTTTCACAATCTGGTAAATTTTCTTCATACCAAGTGGGTAAAACATGCCACTACCGTCATTTCTGAGGGTACCACATTTCCTTCTTGCATAACCACGCCTTTTATAGAACAACTTTAGCCAATGAATTGTGTACTAAACCAAGACAAGACTAAAGGGACAAAGCATTAAAGAGGCTGGACGGGATCTTGGCATCAGTATTTGTCAGTAGTTTTGGTCCTGGATGTATAAAGTATAGTTCTTAATCTATGAACTGAATCACGGTTATAACTAATTTTGTAACAGAATCTCTAGTTTACTAGCACCGTCAAACCGTTATTTTTTTATTCCAACAGTACAACTTGAAGCTAATGTGGTAAAATTCCATTGTTAACTCCTAGACATTGGTGCCATTTCACAAATCCACTTGTATTGCTTTCCACATATGGCATCGTTCCAGGCCTTAAAGGGGTTGCTTCTGGGATAGACGGCTGCACAGTCCTCATTGTTGACATTATTGGGCTCTCCGTCATTCCAATACCTGTATGAAGTGATATGTTACTTTGAAGACACATTCTCTGCTCTCCCACTGTAAACAACATTCATTTCTATAGCAAACCAGTGTAGCAAATGACTTTTTATTTCTTATCATGCTGCAGCTGATCTAATCAATGGTCACATCTAGGGTGTGAATAGGATTTTCAGATCTGTGTGCAGACTGGATGGCATGGCACTGTACCACAAACTGTTATTTAACATGATCAAAATAAAGTGTAAAGGCTTCCTTTAGTACTAGTTGTCCTGTAATTGTTTGGGTATTTGTCTAGTGTGTATTTTATCCAGACATCTCCAAGGTTAGGCAAGGTTAATGGTGGTTAATGTTTATCTGGTCCCTGCATCTTTACCATACTGGAAAAATACCATCTTAGATAACACCAGATTTCAAAATTTCCAATTAACAACTTGTACCTTGTTAATAACATATTGTTACCCAGGAGGATATTGCTTTCATCAAGAAAAAATGCAAAATAATGATGAGGGTCATCACTTACAATCCTTATTTTAATAATATTCTTTTTTTTTGCTTTTCTAGCCATCTTAGGTATTCTTGGACTAAATCCATTCATGGAAAGACAATACTGCAGGATACCATCACAACAGTCAGATAGAATTGAGGGTACAACTCAATTTGCTGCAAGTGGAAACATAAGTTGTATAGAAATGTTTTTAAAGCTGCTATGTGCAATATTCTGACTCTACTGATGGCAAAGGGGAATTAGAACAAGCCATTACAGTTCAAAACAAGCTGGACCCCTCCCCTGCAACACCTCTCCGTCACTCCTCTCTCCTGTCCATCAAAAAGCTCACAAGCTACAGCTGCCCATATTCTTGGGAGGAGTTTAGTGTCAGGCCAGCAATGTAAACGTGTTATCTAAGATGGAATATTGCACATTGATGTGTTGTGTTAATATGTTGGGGTGGATCTTCCGGATCATGACAGGACGCTGGCGTGTATATTACCGCTTCCGTCTTGTGACTCAGATTGCCTCACTATATGTCTATGTGACTGTGTGTGTGTAAAGAGACCTTGGGTACCTTGAAGGGTGCTACATAAATTGAAGCCATTATTATTATTATTATAAATATGATTTAGAAAAGCAGGAATATCAGCACATTGGCCGAACTGAAGTGGCAGACACTTGTTGTGAAGATCATATTTAACTGAACCTTCGCATAGCAGTCTTTTCATTTTATTTTAAAATAACGTAACATACAAATATCACACATAGCAGCTTTAATATCTTTGCCAATAATGTGGCTTTGTGCATTTTCCATCTGCTTCCATCTGCTTCCATACTAGAAAAGGCACAGCCTCACACAGCATAGAACATGTTGAAAGGTTTCAAGGAATTGTGTATTGCATTGTATTCAGTATGTACATCGATGAGTTTTTACCCCTCAACCAGTGTTGTTCCATCCAGCCATTTCCAGGTGCCTTCCTCCTGCACATCTCTCAGCCCAATCCAGAAGCCACTAATGTGCATAGGTCTTGATGGATCTTGATCATCATTTATCAACTTACTTATTGACAACTGAGAAAAAAGCAATACAGCTGTTTACAACGTGCTTTCTCAGTCTAATAATAAGGAATTCTGATACCTTTTACTCTAAAATAATAATAATATTTGTAATAAATATGTGCACGTTTTGGATTGTATTAATTGTAAGTTAAAGGTATCAATTCATTACGGACTATTCTTACCTGCTTGTCCCTGCTGTCTATGACTGCTAAGTCAGCTCCTCTCCTCTTGCAGGTGTCTCTGGCCTCTTGCCATGATCTCCGTGTAATAGTATCAGAGAAAGGGAAGTAGTAACACATCGAGTTTAGAAACATCCATCCTGGTAAACAATGTGTGCAGCCTTCCTCTGTTCCAAAATAAAACAGAAAAGAGTTCATGATGAAACATGTAGAATTACAATACTATAGGTAATATATTATTGGTTAGATTAGCATAATTATGCATTTGATAACTTTTGAGAGGGCAAGCAAACAATCACGGTGCACAAAGTCTCACTTATCAGAGCCACGCGGGATTGTAATGCTGCATTTTCCTGCAGAAGCGTTCCAATCTGTTCATCATAGTCATTGCCTCTTCTCTTCTGGTGCTCTAGGTCCCACTTGGTTAGTTGCTGCTGACTGATCTCTGTAGCCAACTGTCTTTTGGTCTCATCTATGGTTTGGAGTGCAATCCTTTCATTCTCTTTCAGTTTGTTCAACTCATTGCTGATGTGTGTTAAGCCATTAAGTGGAAGGTGTCCATCTCTGAGTTTATTATCTGTAAGTGGTACAGTACAATGTTACTGCAGCTATGTGTTCACTATTTGAGTATTTAGGAAGCTCATCATTAATCATTAATAGTCTATATAGATAGTTGTTGTTTTTTTTAGCTAACACTCACATACATTATATATCCATCATCAGACTAGAGTTATCCATTTGGGATGCCCCTCATCCTCTTGCTTTTGAATTCACGTTAAGGCACTTTTACTTAGCTAACAGTCAAGTTCTGTAATTTTGTGCTCTGGGAGATTACAAGCCTGGCCAATGACATTTAAATTATATGTAAATAATTTAAAATAAATCTCATTTATACAGCTTTTCTACCTCTTCATAAAATGGACCAAACATTTCAAAGGAGTACTGAAGATCTTAGCACTGACTTACAATAGACCCCCAGGCCAATATCAAC
>OMKK01042084.1:0-16159 GCA_900302305.1 Polymixia japonica | reverse complement strand
AAAAAAAAAAAAAAAAGTGTTAATTTAAATAGTGTTAGCACTATACGCAGAGGTATACATTTTAAGTATCATAAATATATTATTAAATTATCATAATGAAATAAGTCTGGTTAATAGAGTGCCGAAGTGATTATATTTTTTTGTAGGCCAACATGGAAGTTAGGTCCGCCATGGCTTCCCTCGCCAAAACCCGAATGGAATTTTTCCATTGGGTTTGGGATTGATGCAGAAAATAAACTCTGTGGCAAAGAAAGGTGCATGATATTCACATGTTTTGTTCAACAAGATAATGAACACCACTTTTAAGAGTTTTGAAGCATAAATGCAATCAATATCACTTTTTTGAAGGACATAAAATCTTCAAAATTCACAAGTGGGATATTTACTGATATATTTTGTGCCAGATCTGTTAAGGTTGTGTTAACCAGAGACCTTATTTCATGGTTCTAACCAAAACCCAATGGGAAAAATCCATTACAGTTTTGGCGAACACACTTCCAGGTATTACAACTCAAAACTGGGGCACTCTATAGCACAAATAAAATCTCATAATGGACTATATCAATAATTCCAATATCCACACTAAATTACTATCAGATGAAAATTAACCACACGCTGGATCAATGTTACCTTTGGGGTTTCTTAATTGCTATCTCTCAACAAAACAGTCTTCACTGTGCATGCCAAGATTTGACTGGACTGTAGCATGTTAAACATTTATGGTGTTTTTGCAATGGGATAATGAGTGAAACATTCAAACCAGTTGAGATTCAGAGCAAAGCCCTCTTGTTTTGTTCCAGTTTTTGAGGTTACCGAGTAGACTACTAGCTGCATAACAAATGTTGTTTGTGATAATATTCAAACATTCATAACACTGAATGCTAATTCATGTTCATTCATCGTAAGTTGAAATAGAGGTACTTGACACTTATCACTATTTAAAGTTATAATGGGTAACATGTCTACTGTTACTAGAATAAAATGCCCTTGAAACATCTACAGGGAAGTTTGAAAGATAATGTTTGAAATGATTTCTCAATGCTAGCCTACCATATGCCTGAGATATCCTATTTAGAAAAATGTCTGCCCGTCTTACGTGTTTATTACTTGTTACCTCCTGCGACTCAGGCTAAAGTACGGAGCCTCGCGTTGGCCATTTATACATCATGCACACATAATTTAATTCAAATTAATCAATGCTTCATTACCATGAAGAAATGTGGGACTCCTGCTCCTAAAAATGTATTTTGTGGTAATGAAGTATTGAGTCATTTGCATTAAAAGTCATTACGTATGCACTATGCATAAATGGTCAGTGCAGGGCTCCGTAGAGAAATGTTTCAGTGTTGTTGAATGTTTCTGTATTCTGATTGCATTTCACCTTGTAAACACCAAAAACACAAATGCTATGCCCCTTTAATGTATTGACTGAACTGTAGTAGATCCATGCAAGAACAAGTCACTTGATAATGGCAAAATTATGTAAAATTACAGTGGCAGTGGCAGTCAAATTTCTAAAAGATGTTTTTTTGTTGCTTTTTTTCAAATCAGTTGCCACTTGACCAACACATTCATTAATCAATTACCTAAATGAGGCATTCAGCCACACGAGCCAACGCAATTATACCAACTATGTACTGTAAGAAAGGCACACAATACCACTCACTATATCGTAATGATAGCTGGCCCTAATTATGATCATTTGTTATCACCTCGTCATCTCTGATAAACCCAGGCACAAAACAGGTCAATCTTGTATTAGGAAAACACAAGATGCAAGGTGCTTTACACTCACTCACATTGATGTTGTTAATACACACTGTAAGAACAGAATAGAAACTGCATAGCCAAACTACAGTGGATTTGTGGCTGTAATGAATATATCAGCTTGCCACATGGTTAACATATTAGTCTGTGTCATGTAAAAATGATTAATAGTGACAGATATGAAGTAGCATTGCACCCAGCCAAATCATTTGCATTCAGCCTATGGATCAATTTTAATTATTCATGCTCAGAAGTGAATGTATTTGCAAATATTATCTACCTTCTTTATAATTCATTACTAAGCCATATTTGCTATTGATGTTGACAGGGCAACGCATATGTCAAGGCTTAAAATACTCCCTTATATATTTTTTTCATTATTAAATATCCTGAAAAATATATATTCGTCATTGGACATAATGTACAATGGGTAATATATAACATGGAGTTGCCAAGTATATTCATCTCTCATACTGCTGTTCACACCTTCTCCATTTCTCTCTGAACCATCACTTTTTCTTTCTCTATCTCGATCTCTCTTCAGCACTTTCCATACTCTCTCTCTCTCTCTCTCTTTCTCTCTCTCTCTCTCTCTCTCTCTCTCTCTCTCTCTCTCTCTCTCTCTCTCTCTCTCTCACATACGCTCTCTCTCTCTCCTTTTTCCTGGCTCCAACACAGGAGGGAGCTATGATGTATGTCATCTGAGTACCAGAACTGTCTGATGCCCCATTACAACCCAAGAGATTGTGCTCTGATTCGTGAAAACAAACAGCATTCATTCCCACTCATTTCCATTTCATTCCCTGTGGCAAATCCAAGCCAAGCCACTTGCTTTAGAGGGAAACAAATAAGGCAAAAATAAAACTAGCAGCATGATGCTCTCAAATGGCTTATTGAGGGAGGCAGTTATATGATGGAACATATTTTAGCTCAGCATAATCCAACTGTTATAGCAAACAAATTCAAGGAATTAATGGTTATAACTGCACTGTGTCCAAAGCAATAATGAATAGACAATGAAAATCAATGGACATAGTTTCATATTTGAAGCGTAACACCTGGAAACATTTTATATGTTTTGAAGTTGGCCATTTGAAATGTGGAAAGCAAAAAGAAAGCTTACAGGACCTGTTTTTGAATAGTCTGTGTTGTGTAGACTAGAAGAAGAGGGGTATTTCATGTCCCAGGTGTCACATCCATGTTTATTGTCTTTTGTAACCTTTGAAAGTTAAATGTGAAACTTTGATGTGTGATTTCAAAAGTGACATACTGTAAATTCAATATACAAATTGCAGTACATCACTTTTTTTTTTCATGAAACATAATTTCTTCCAAAATGTACTATTCTCTCTCAGGGATGTTGAATAAGATATTCTTATTCAAACAAAGTCAGTTGTGTGGTTTGTGTGTGTATGTGTATGTGTGTGTGTGTATGTGTGTGTGTGTTTGTTTGTTTGTCTCAAAAGTTCTCTAAATATAAAAGTGTGAATATTTGCCCTTTAAAAGATAATTATTCTCTGTCAGTGCATTGTTGGTTCAGTGTACTGCAGGATACATGCATTCAACTGTGACATACTGTTTTACAATACAGTGTATTCTCTCACCTTCAGAAAATTCAGATACAATGAGTAATGGGACCTTGTTTTAAACAATACATTGAAAACAGTTTTAAACCCTTTACTGATTTATTTTAGATTTTTTATCTTGATAACAAATAAAGTCAGGTGCATAAGACAAATACATACAAAACATAAATGATTCAGATTATTAAAACTCAATTTCCTTCAAATTCCCTTTAGACATAACAATTTTCACCGAGTAATTTATTTTTACATGGGTCTTTATCATTTTGGGTTGTGCTACAATTATGATTTTAGATAATCTTCTGTGCACCATTTACGTAACCTTCACTTTAACTTGTTTCCCTTTGAAGAGGGTGCTTCCACTGTCCTCTAAAACAGATCTATCCTAGTCTCATTTTGGGGATAGCTTGGGGGTTTCTGGGCTGCCGAAATGCAAGGTCATCCATCATTGTTACCACTCAGGTTCATTAGCATGTCGAGCTAACCTTGGGCTCATCCTTCCTCTCTGAAAAATCAGGATTCAGAATTCACCTCCTATACTCAAAAGAAGTTCTAGTACTGTCAAGATGACAAGGAAAGATGCCTGAGGGGGAAAGAAGAGACACGATTTGCATAGCAAGTAATGCTTGCCATTTGAGGGCAATAAAGGGACTCCTCCCCTTTTAAGGGAATACATTATCCTATTCACTTACTAGGCTGTAACAAACAGCATCAGGCGTAGGCTGTGACAGTGGGTTTTAGACTTTGACTTTGGGTTTGCTAACCGGCCGTTGCTAATGACTCTATTTGACCCTTTTATCCTTTCTCACCAATCGTATCCTTTATTTTTCTCTCTTTCTTTCTCTCTCTCCCTCTCTGTGTTTATTTTTCCTTTGTTGATGTCACAGGTCTGTGATGCAGTGGCTCAACAGGGTTCAGTCCTTCCTATACTGCAATGAAAATGGGTTCTGGGGGACATTCCTAGAGAGCCAAAGGACATGTGTGTGCCACACAGGCGTTACTCTGTGCCAGCGACCCATCCCTTGTGTCATCGGTGGCAACAATAGCTGTGCCATGTGCAGCCTAGCTAACATCTCGCAATGTGGCTCCTGCAATAAAGGCTACAAGTTGTACCGTGGACGCTGTGAGCCCCAGAACGTGGACTCGGAGCGGAGCGAGCAGTTCATTAGTTTTGAAACTGACCTGGACTTCCAGGACCTGGAACTTAAGTACCTGTTGCAGAAGATGGATTCACGGCTCTACATTCACACCACCTTCATCAGCAATGAGATCCGCCTAGAGACCTTCTTTGACCCAAGGTGGCGTAAGCGCATGTCCCTGACTCTGAAGAGCAACAAGAACCGGATGGATTACCTCCACATGATAATTGGCCTATCCATGAAGATCTGCCAGATGCGCAACAGCAGCATCGACCCCATGTTCTTTGTTTATGTCAACCCCTTTAGTGGTAGCCACTCAGAAGGCTGGAGTATGCCCTTTGGTGAGCACGGCTACCCGCGTTGGGAGAAGGTGCGCCTGCAGAACTCACAGTGCTTCAACTGGACTCTGCTGCTGGGCAATCGATGGAAGACCTTCTTCGAGACGGTGCACATCTACCTACGCAGCCGCGCTAAGATCCCAACCGGCTTGCGCAATGACACAGGCCAGGGTCCAGTGGACCTCGCAGACCCTAACAAGCGCCAGATATACATCAAGATCTCTGATATCCAAGTGTTTGGCTACAGCCTGCGCTTCAATGCTGACCTACTCCGCAGTGCTGTGCAGCAGGTCAACCAGTCGTACACACAAGGCACTCAGTTTTACTCATCGTCATCTGTCATGCTCCTGCTGCTGGATATTAGGGATCGGATTAACCGCCTGGCCCCTCCAGTTGCACCTGGGAAGCCCCAGCTGGACCTGTTCTCTTGTATGCTAAAGCACAGGCTCAAGCTCAACAACAGTGAGATGATTCGGGTGAACCACGCCTTGGATATGTACAACACAGAGATACTGAAACAATCAGATCACCTGACTGCTAAACTCTGCTGAAGTGTAGTAACATTAACAAAAGAAGAGCAAACAAAATAGAGACACCCTACAAATTGAACTGTTAGGTGATATTAATCTTAATTTTGTTTTCCCTTTTTCATTTTTGGACCTTTTATGTTCTGCCTTTTGATGTAATATTAACAACTTTGTAAGTGTAATTGTTAAAGAGAAAAGGAAAAAGGCACAGATGAAAAGCCTTTTAGGCAGGTATAGAAGATTAATGGAAACCACTATAAAGACTGTATCATATTTGTCCCAGCATGTCTGTCATTCCCTAAAAGAACTTAAAAGAGAGAAAAAATAAGAAAATATTAAATCCATCATCTGGTGAAAAAGAGGCCTTGATTTTACTCTGAGGGAACAAAGGTTATATCTGAAACTGCCATTCTTTACTGAGAAAAACATTTTTAAAGGTATAATAAAGTAACATAAGGGCAGACCAGATATCATCCTTTTATTTCAGCTAATGTGCAAATATTTCAGACATAATGGACAGTTTAATATTTAAAATGTTTATACATTTTAAGGGTTAAATAGCCTAGTGAGCAAGTATTCTACGCATTAGCTATAGAATCTTTATTACATTTCAAATCCACAATGAATCTGCATTGCTCTTTGTGAGATACAGGCACTTTGTCGTTGTACTGACACATAAAGGCACACAGCAGGGCAGCAGTGGATAGTAATGTCAAATAACAAAAGCCAGCTGTTTATATATATATATATATATATATGTGTGTGTGTGTACCTTTTTTCGCTTGACGCTTATTGCTGTTCGTTAATTGAATGTGTCATTTAAAAGGAAGTGACTCCAGTCCAAGCTGAATCCTGCATTCGGAGCACTTCTTCCCGTGTTTGAAATTCGAGCTGTGTTTCTCACAAGGCGGTCCCTCCTGGTGCTTGAGTGCAATATTGTGGTCTGAAGATGAACAATCAATGCTATTTTGTACAGCTTTGCAAAACGTACATGTTGTGACTGCTGACTTGTGGAGCTTTACAGCACCAAGAGCAAAATTAAACATCCATTGTTCACACACATCTACAACAAGACAACTTAAAGCCATACACTTCCCTGAGGTAGACATAAGACATTAAGACCCACCTCCCCACTATGATACGTTTTTTCAGAACATAACAAAAATGCCATTTGTGTTTGATATTGTTGTTTTTATTTCTGTCTCAAGTCTATCAAGTTGATTTTAAATAGAGGATAGCACAGCAGCCAGGAAAAGGGAAACAGAAGGTATACTATATTGGATAGGAATTGTGTTGTAAAGAGTTCTATGTACCGAGAGTCCATATGGGTTGAAAAATGGTTATATTAAAGCTTAAATACCTTTTCTTGTTAATCTGTTAATAAGCTTTTTTATGCCACATGTAATTTTATTTATTCTTTTTTTTTTTTTTTTTTTACTTGTGTTCGATTTTTCTTTTCCAGATATCATGGGATTCAAATTTCACCCTCTTTTTCATATTGTTGGAAACACCAACACAACTGTGTTTAACACTCTCAATCAACAAAAGAACTATCAAAACACACTACCTATATATTATCATTATTATTAATATTATTATTATTATTATTAAGTGCCTGTTATCTATCCCTTTAACATGTTTAGAGGTGGAGGAAATTTACTCTTACACACTACACACAACAATCGTATGAAATTATCTTCAGAATTTCAGACCATGAATTTTGATCAAAAGTACCCCTTCATCTCTTCAAGAGAAAACCTTTCTATAGCCAGTTTGTGCATGTGGGGAAATCAAGAACCAGCAGGAGAATGAAGTCTTTAATGGTGGGTATTTCTTGTCCCCGGTGTACAATATATCTGTAAATATTAACTCTATCTTAATAAAGTAACCACATCAAAATTGTGAGTAACTAAAAGGAAACACATTCTGTTAAAAAAAAAACCCTACCTTTGAGTACATTAGCACAAAGTACATGACACCCATGTCTCATGTGAATGATTTAATTAAGATTGTGTCAATTTCTGACTGTTTTCTTATGGTCAAAATATATTGTACATTATGGTTTAGTTCTGATCCACTGCATAAGGTCCATGAAACAAGCACACATTTACTCTTTAATACTCCTTACTCTACTCATTACATCGCCACAGTGTCGCATACGTATATCCATGGATATATTTGATTGAAGATACTGCTCCTAATACCTTGCCTATGTACTTTTTTGCTGTTCTGTTGAAATCATTATATCAGCTTATTTCAAATGAATGTTTCATATAATACTCTATTTCTCATTAAAAGGCTATATTTAATAAAAAGAGCAATGTTTGTTTGTACCACTTTGCCAAATCAAGGCAGTACAAAGTGCACGAATTTCTTAAAGCAAGAAAAGCGCCAGTACATTCCTTTTGCCTTTTGCACTTAAGAACCAGTAAACATTAGTGTGATGGCATTGCCAAAGAGTGATCAAAATCACTTTTTCTTTAACTCTTGTACTGTGCAACATATTCAGCATGAACAATCTTCATTCTGAAGATTGCTGATAACCGTAACTTCTCCAGCCACTTTCCTGTATGGCTTTCATTTCATGGTTTGCTGAATGAACTGAAAGACCTAATGCATGTGCTTAGGCAGCACAACCAGTAAATCTGTGGCATTTCCCACAATCCTATTCCGTCATTCTTTATTGCAAACAGACTCGCCCATGTGTCATACACTATCATAATTGCCATTACCTGTTTATACATCTTTGCAGCTCACCCGTGGCCATATACGGTGCTTGCAACAGCATTAGAGTAAAGTTGTCCTAAGTATTTAACTTGATGATCCCGTGATGACAAGCGTGGGATGTGTAAGCCATTTGCTGACAACTGTGGCAGAAGGCTGACTTTGATGGTGTGGCGAATGGTTTTCTGACTTAGAGGGCATTCCAAAGCACTGAACTGTTCAGAGTGGCAACTGCAAGCATCCTTTGCAAACAATATGTCTAATTAAAGCTTTATGCAAAGCTTTTCATGCAATTATTATCCGTACTTTCTATGCACCTATGCTATAAAGGTCCTGGTACATAAGTGTATGATTTTAACCTTAGAATGAAAGAGAAAATAACATAATATTTTCAATAGGGTGAATGTTGTATTTGATGGGTATGAATGAATGCTGAGTTCTGCCAGAGCCTCTTTCTTTAACAGAAAATGGTTCTGCTGTCCATGGCTGTGATTTCTGCTAAAAGGTTAGCTTTTGCAGAAAGTAACTGAAGGAGAATTATTTTGAGGGAATGGCAAACCTTTTAAGATAATTTTGCTTAATTCCAGTGGAAGTGTTTGAACTGTTACCTCACCTATTGCAGTATTGCTTGAGCTTTGACATTTGTATTACCTCAAACTCCATAGATTTGAAACTTTAGCTGAGTAAACATTAAGTTTCTCTTTCTCTCACCACCTATAATTATATGTAGATTATACATAAAAATATATATCAAATATGTAATTCATACATAGAGAGCAGTTCCTCACCATGTCCTGCAAAACTCCTGCAAAACCCTCTTGGGGTTTCTTTGTCTCACTTGAATAGTTTGTATTCTTTCATTTTTATTTTATTTAATATAATTTTTGTATGTAAATAAACTAAATGTAAAACTAACCACGTGATCATTTGAATTGTACAATTCATGGGACTGGCACGGTTGATTTGGAGCCGCTTACCTGAATTCATCCTCATGTCCACCAATCATAATTATAATCCTCATCTTAGATTGTTAATTACAAATTGCAGTTGCAAAGAACTAAATGCAAAAACTCGCTTTGCTAAATGCAGATGTATATGCAAACACAGGCTTACTGCATCCAGCACTCAAAGGCTCCAGGCTAGCTCACTATTGCAGAATTGTGCTATGTGGGATATACTGGATAATCCCGACAGGACATTTTTGTGTTTTCTAATCTATACAATGTTGTTCAAATGAACAATGTGCCCCTGGTATTTGACCTTTTCTTAAATGGTTACTCAGCAATTCACAAGACAAAAACCTTTTAAGTTTTAGTGACTATTTAAGCCAAAAAGCTGAATTTAGCACATTGAGCATATTTAATATTGTTCAGGTTTACTTAAAATATATTAATTCGATTTTCTTAAAAATGTTCCTTGCCTTGCAAAACAAACAAATTTCTTGTGTGCTATTTGGCTTACAGCCAAGAAGGAAATCTGCATTTTAGACCATTGAGTTTTCCTGTTCTGAATACTGTTGTTATACAATGAAATCAAATAAAAAATTGGGTTGACCTGTTGGGTGTTTCATGGGGTAATATAATCTATGATTTATATTATTCATTTAGATGAAAGAATGTCAACATCCCTGTAATACTGTAATAGGATGTCTATATGAAAATATTTTCTATGAAATGCTAAAGATTATAAAATGTGTTTCATTTCATTTCATTTCATATTCATTTTTAAGACTTACAGCCATACATATTGACAGCAACTGAGGTATAGAAAATGAAAAAAGAGGATAAATTGATAAATAAACAGTAATGGTCTGCTCCAGTCCACTACTTCCCTCATCTTTCTCTGCAAATGTTTTCTTTTCCATGTCAATAATCAATGTGTGAGTCACATAACTTGCATCATGGCAGAAGTTGTGATACATTAAGTGCTTATTAATGCTCATTAAGTTCATATAATATGCTAAAGAGGCAAGCAGGTGTTTGTGTACTGATGTTGAAACTAAACAGTCTATGTTCCACACAGTGCAGCAAAGTAGAAAAGTAGGGAGATGTACACAGCCAGGGATTTTCTTCATGGCTTAATTATCACTGGTTTGGGGTCAATGTTCCATGAGGTAATGGTTAAAATGGTGGAAGCAATTGATAGAGGATTTCATTCCCTGTAAAAGGAAATTGACTTGGTCAAAATACATTGGGTGGTTGGTCCGTGACTCAAGGTGCTATATATTGGCTTCACACATCTCAAAGTTTACTTAATTTAAAATCTGGATCTCAGGTAAGTTTTCCTTATACGGTTTACTGAGAAACATTTAGTACCTTTATGAAAAATGTATTTTTACTCTGTGATAATCCTATGACATTACATCCAAACAAACCTTGACAAAGAAGCAATTCACTAACTAATTTCAACAGACATTTTGAAAATATGAAATACATTTCTAAACTGTAACATCTGTGTTAACATGTGTTAACAGCTCTTGCAGAAAATAAAATGATACGAGAACTGTAAATGGGCCTACTCCCTGAGCTAATGTAAAAGCAGATTTATATTCCCATTTCTTACACCCTCCATTTCACTCAGTCCCTCTTGTTCACATCATGTGTGCAGAAACTGATTCCCCAGCTCATCACAGCAAATGTTTACGCCTGGAAGCGCAGAAAAGAGACAAATCTCTCAAAGTTCAAAAAGCCCAGAGCAACCAGACAACAGTAAACCAAATAGAGACAAAAAAAAATGGTTGAGACAATGAGAACAAAACCCGTATAAAAATGGATAAGTGAGGGTAACAATGGTGCTCCAGTTGAATGTAAAGCCCATTAACAGGGAACAGGTGAACCTACTGTTAGCTTTGTGCTTTCCTCCGGGCAGATGAACAGCTGACAGGAAAAAACACACTTGTTAGCGTACACTCTTCCCTTGCAAAGGGAATACACAACACAACCTGGCAAGTATCTCTCCTGATAGTTAAAGACGCTACACCATAAACACCTCAAGGCTGTTGCTATTCTGAAATCTTGTAGACAGCTGTAAATGACAGAAAAGGAAGTGTGAACCCTAAGACGCTATGGGCATTCTTCAGAGGGAATTTTGATAAGTGACAACATACAGTATTTGAAGTGCGCGGCGCCGTCACATCGCTCACAGGTAGAAGAAATAGACATTAGAAGAAAATGCCATGACTTTGGAAACAATACAATTAGTAAATTCACGGTGAGAAATTTTGTGGATAACAGTATCATTACTGACAGACAAGAGTTTGAAAACTGGAAGGTGTCTTAATGCCATCAGTGTTTAGTGTGTTTTAGAGAATGATGATTGTATTTTGAATTTGATGAAAATAACAATCTGCACCCAAGCTGGGAGCTGGTGTTTCTGAGAGCTGGCGTTTTGTATAATCTCAAAATAAATGTGTTGAGACTGACAACATCATTTATCTTTCTGAAACAGTGCATGATTGTTTAAATTTGATTGCTGAGGTGTGTAATTAAGTGTTTGGAAAATCAATAGGGGTTTCTGATCCTCCCAAAATTCAACAATAAAAGAGCAAAACCTTCATTGATTCCAATAAAACAACATTATATTGCGACAAATTGAATGTTGTCCCGATAATCTTCAAACGTTTGTTTTGGAGACATGTAAAGCCATGAGCAACTGTGGATGATGAGGTGGTGGTGTTGGGCATGGCGTTTGAGCAGACCAGCACACTTGCAATGAAAACTGACTGTGTTCTTGCACCTTTACGGGTTTGCTTCTGTTTTGATTGCGCACACCTGCCTCCTCTCTTTCTATCATCTGAAATCACGTGTTTTCATCTTCCATTAAACAGTGAAATAGGTCTATTCTGACAAAACAGGGGAAGAGAAGAATTAATGCTATCATGGTTTCTACAGTATTTTCCCATCAGAGTCTTGTATATAAAAAATGCTGTTGAAGAATACAAGCTCTATTGTTTTCTTTTCAGTTGGAGTGTGTGCTTAGAGACTCCCTAGTCGAGTTGTACCAAGTCTGTCTGTTTGGCACTTCAGCTTCAGAGAATCGCCGTGAGGTATAAATGTTGTGTACGGACAGTTTACTGTACATGTACATCAAGTTGCCCTGAAAAATGATTTGTTTTGGATCTACAAATGCTAGTTAATGTCATATATTGTGTAGATGCTAAAAACGCAAATTGTCTCCACTTTCATGGACAAAAGTTCTGATTGTCTGGAGGGTGTTAAAAACTGTTCAAGTGTCAAAAGAATCATAGATACTTGTACCAGTTACGTTGCCACTATATTTTGGATTTCATGATACATTTTATAATCTGGGTTTCTATTAGTTCTAGATAAAGGTACAAACAAACGGCAATGATTGGTGAATGAACGGATGGACGGATATGTGTGCAATGTTTTTGAGGCCTTGTTTTGAAGAACACTGTTTCGTGAATTAATATAACATAATAAAAATAAAAATATAACACCTTCATATAGGAGGGCTTTACATCATAAACGTTATGCCTCCACCATGATATATCTCCCTATGAGAGTCCATAATGTTTGCCCAGTGCTCTTAGTAGTGATTGTTCCAGTTTTTGCTCCCTCCCTGCTTATACAAGATCCACCAAAGGCAGACTTTCAGAATATTGTTTAGTTATGTGAGTGAGGAGGATGAAGGAAGTTACTAAAAATAACCACAGTTTGCTCAAGACTTCAATGAAAGGGGCATTTATCTTCATAACGTTCTGGCTGCTTTAGGCAAGAATATATACTGGAAAGGCCCTAAGAAATAATAACAGTAACATGGACTGAATTCTCCCCCACCCTGGGTGCTATCATTCTTGACAAATTGAGTTATTACTTAAACCAGTAAGAAGAATTGGGTTCCCCCATGGCAATTAACGCAGCGGGACAAACCTATATTGTACATATCAACAAACATACTCCCCATTTAAGGCTCTGCCCTGGAAAGACGATATTGTTGTTTATTGCGTACGAGATTAAACACAGCAACATCTACTAAGACATGCTCTGGGTCACAGCATCAACATGGATGGGTAATATCAAGCTGCTGGGATGGGTCAAGATGATGTTGCCATCGTTTGTCTTCATGTGGAATCTCTATTAAGCGTACATGTGCATGCTAGATGGAATTTAAGTAAAATAAAAAATACATGTTGATGTAATATTTGGGTATTTGATGCTGGGATTCAATATGGGCCCTCAAAAAATATGATAGTTTTGACAAACAGGCTGATTTCAGGTATCACATCATTATATCCCTGTCAGAGATGGAATGCCTCTTGGCCAATGCTTTCTCTCATTGGGACCTGTTATTATTGTTATTATTATTATATAAAGCAGTATTCACAATTGATTATTGTATTTCCCATCCAAACAACCCAACATTAGATCAGTTGCCCCCAACAAGATGTGAGTTTTCAAACCCAACTTCAGTTAATGAGGTTAAGTTTATTAAGTTCAACACTGGAGCTGCTCTGCCCTCTCCAAATGAGATCAATTGCATTGAGTTTGTACCTACAAAACAACGCAATTAACTGAAAAATAGTTGAGGACAGACACAGCCTTTCTAATTCTTATCAAACAGATCATCTTATTCATTGAAAGAGCAAGCGCCTCGCAGTGTGCTATTGATCCCTGTGTTTTCAAACCATCAGCTATAGTATGCCTAATGTTCTCTCATCTGCACTTAGTAGTATGGGATGGGTTTTTTTTTTCACTAGTCTGTAACATTTGAGACTGAAAGGAGCAATTTAATGAGTCAGATCATCTACTGAGTGCACTACCTTCTTTCCAACAGACATAATTCCCCTTTCTTTTGATCCTTTGGTCAGAGTTAGATGTGGTAATGAAACTCAGTGAGGACAAGCTAAATGTAGCGCTTTTATTACTCAATCAGGTGCTTAATTCCATGGCCAGACAAAAAAGACCACTCTCGATGTAATGTATTTGTATTGTGAACCTTAAAATCAAGTTGTAAAAATATGATTGTGCATATTACAGCTAAATACATTAAATACCATTAAATACCATTATTTCAGTGGTGAAAATTGTGATATTTAACAGAAGGACCCTTTTGTTCTGTGGTCACTGGTCACACGTTTTATCAATGTGTTGCATCGTCTCCATAATTCCTGAGACAGTTGCTAAGATGCTATTTAGAAAATGAAGAATGTGGAATTGTAAGGTGTGATGATGAAGAGGTGTGCGATATTGATAATGAAGAAGGTAATTCGCTTGACCAAATCCTACTGGGTAATTATGATGGCTTAAGTTAATAACAAACTCTATTCAGAATCCTCATGGTGTTGCTTTGGTCACTTTGTCTTTCATTATTTCTTTACTCTCTTTTCTTCTAATTCCTTCTTGACTTTCCCCGTCCTCTTTTCTTCTCTTTAACAATCTAAAGATAAGAGAGGTGATACAAACCACTATCAGTTGGCCAATTAACTTTGGCGCCGCACAAAAATTCTTAGATGCTCCCCCTAGATCTCTCTGCTGCCTAAGCAACCCCGATGTTAATCCCGTTGATCAAGAGATTAAAAGATGATCATCTCTCTCTACTCTGGACAATCCTTGACCTTGCTGTCTCTCCCAAAATTGAAAAGCAAAACAAAAGCGCCCAATCAGGGAGTTCAGCAAGCCACTCAAATATTAGAGCACAAATAGCATGCAACTAAGCTACAAGTCCATCAACCAGCCTGGAAGCCTCACTGGCTGCAGACTAACTGGCTGTAGACACGGTCAGCCTATTTCTTTATGTTGGTTGAGGCAAAAAATCACGAGGTGATTGTACGTTGTTGTTGTTGTTGTTTTACGATGAGAAACTAGAGATCTCATATTCAGATCTCATATTTTGAGTGCTATATCATTTGCAGGTGGTACCACTGCAATATATCTCAACCCTGAAAACTAGACACTCTCTCTCATTTGCTGGTTATGGCATCTAAATCATCACCTGCCTTCCAGGCCCCAATTCCACACTTATTGAGAAAGCTACTGTCTGCCTCAGGCCAAGAGCAACTAGAGTGAACATGCAATTTCCAGATCAACATCATTACAAGCAACCAACGGTAAACAAGCAGAGGAGAGAGAAAAACAAAAATAAGATAAGTAGAGAGGCAGAAGAGATTTTTTTTTTTTTTATGAGAGCAATTACAGCGAGTGGAGGAGGAAAATGTGGAATTCGTGGAACTGGGGAGAGAGTTACTTGACTAAAGTTATCGTTTAGTGCAGCTAATTTATAATATAGATTTTTTTAATGCTTCACATATGCATAAAATTATCAAAGGAAATAGATAAGACAGATAAAGGACAAATAATGAAATGATTTGAAAAGGAGGCATGCCTATGTGTGTACCACCAAAGGGAAGTTAGGAAACAAGACACTGTATAACCTTGCCTGCACATTGCATCTAATAGCTAGTCACCTCCATTTTCCAGTAGTCTGATGAGTACAAAAAGTACTTATCAATCTAGTACCGTACTTCCTATCTATGACGATAAGTAAAACAGGGAGTAACAGTTTAGACCTATTCTTTGTCCTGCAGCTTTCCTGCCCCCCAGCAGGACAGGGAGGTCACAACTCTTAGCAGGTAGCATTCTCTTCACCTCTCCGTCATCTTTGATACTATCCTCCGCAGGACAAATAAGCCTACAACATATTTCTATAACACTCGTTTTTTCCGATCACGTTTATTGATATGAAAACAGAAACGTGGCAATATACTGCATAACCCAAACTGTTGCAATGACCAGATAAAACAATAACAGAAGCAAAGAAAAAACAAAGAAAAACTAAAACAGATTTGCAAATGAAAAGCAATAAAACAGAGATACGTCCCCCCACCCCTATACGTGCACACAAACAAACACACACACGCATGCACACACACACACACATACATGCACACACACATGCACACACACGCACACACACACACACACACACACACACACACACACATACACGCACGCACGCACGCACACATACACACACACCTGATTTACAGTCAGCTCTTCAGCCAGGGAGCAACAGATGAAGAATGAAAGAGAGTGAAAGGGAGAGTAAGACTGCATATTTAT
>OMKK01042083.1:0-10152 GCA_900302305.1 Polymixia japonica | reverse complement strand
CTGTGTGTGTGTGTGTGTGTGTCTGTGTGTGTGTGTGTGTGTGTGTGTGTGTGTGTGTGTGTGTGTGTGTATACCCCAAATAGCAGAGAGGGAGAGGAGGGTGCTGAAGGGTGCAGACAAGGCTGGGGTGAGGCTGCAGGCGCGGTCAGGTCACCGGTGCGGTCGGGGGGTGAAACTCAGTTCACATTACCATGCAGACACCCGGGCTAACAATGGAGGCTCCATCTGTTCCTGTCAGCCATTACAAATCTGGTGTCACCCAGTCCGCTGGAGACAACAGGCCACCCCATCTAATGAAACGGCACAGGCTCCTCCTGTGTGTAAAAGCAGCCATCGACTTCACACTCACTCACTCACTCAGTCACTCTCCAGTTAGAGAACAGAGAGAGCAGAGAAGCCAAGGCAGGCAGTCAATTACCACGGATAATACCTTCCCCGAGTCACAAAGTGTCTTTTGTGTACAGTAGAGTTGAATTCAAAACAATACAATTAGAAAATAGTCGCAAATGGAGCTCTCCCGCTTTCCTTAGAACATACCGCGATTCTCACAAAATTATCCTGCATGTTGCTGACTCTTGCACACACAGAGATTCACAAAGAAAATTCAATAAAACCAAACTGCAACCATGGAAATTGCTCCTCCTAAAATGTCACTGATTTCATTAGGCGGTCATGTCATTATTTTCCACAAACACACCCTCTTCCCTTGAAGCAGACCGCCCAGCAAAAATGTGTTGAGCCATCTCTTTCAACTAGCAGTGAACACAAAATGAACTATGAACTCTACATGCCCTTTGCTGAGGACACAGCCTACTCAGTATGCTAACATGTCTTCCTTACTCACCACCAAGGAAAAAACAAGAGTCTGTAAGGTGTGAACTATTTGTACAACACGAAAGGTCATGAAATTGATCCAATTTCCATTTATTTATTTTATTTTTTCTTTAAATGGGACAAAGGAGGTATTTTGTATCCAGGCGTCAGTGGTTGTTTATCCAAATCCAAATGATGTTTAAAGAGGAGAAAGAGGAAAAAAACACACTAATGGCGCTATTGCTTTGTATTATAAGAAAATTGACAAACTCCAATATTTTTATATATAAAAATATATATTGCTTCTAAACCAGGTTAGAGCTCAAACAACTATCGCATCACCATGGTAACAGAAGGCATGCGGTGAAGTTATATGTCACCAGCATAGCCTTTTTTAGCCATTTTATTGCTTGAATTTATTGTTTTCCTCGGGAGAAATGTTACCACGAGCATGTAGTTTCTGGAGTGTACTTTTTAAATGAACAAATCGTGAAAACGAATAGTCATTATCTTATGGTCTATCTTCCTGCCATCTGCAGTGTGTTGTTGATTCTTTTTTCCCCAAAGTTGAACACCACACTGCAATTACTATTCTATGGACAAGGGATTTAAGCGTTCATTCAGCCCATTTAAAATAAATTAGAATTCATGACGTCCATCTGGCATCAGCTACTAGTACCACAAAATGACTGCAGACCACAATGTTGTATTCCTTTCTGAATGAAAAAAATCCACATAGTTTCAGTCCCACCGGAGGTAAGGACTTGAATAAGAACACAGGGTAGAGATGGGCACCTGAGGCACCCAAGTCAATAATGCCCACCTGCGGCATGTCACGTCAAGGGCTATTAACTGTCGCATAGAGTCAGAAATACAAAAAGTCAGAGTGAGAGGGAGGGAAAGTCAACAAGAGGAAGATAGAGAGAAAGATTGATAAAGGGAGAGAGGGATAGAACACACATGGCCCCTCAGGTACAGTGTTGTATTTCAAACGCGGTTTTGAAAGGATAGAGGGGCTTTGGGTCAATCAATCACTTCATTAGCCTGCAGCTACAATGCCTTCTCTCTGTGTGGGCTGCCTCCATGCCTCACCCACTGCACAAACCGCTGGGGGTGATTACGATTCAAGCCGAGGACTCGCCACTGGAGGGAGCTCTAGGTTACCGATCAGTTCTGTATCAGGGCAACCTACCTGCAGCCTAGCCAGGAGGAGACATGGGGGAGGAGTCACTGATGTCACAGGAGGCAGATGTTGAGGTGTGATGCCAACATAGTGAGAATTACTGACAATCTGGACTTCTTATTATTCAAAGAGGGTGACTTAGTAAGGTCATAAGAAAGGTAAACACACACATCCTGGGTCATGGTGTCGGTGTGTCAGAGTAAAAGCACCATGTCATGAATAAGGTTTGTACAAAACTGATACTGTGTAGTTATCTTAAACCACTGCCACGCCTATGAAATCAATAACTCCTGCTTTTCACCCTCTCCAAGCTAGTGTAGGACTCTCTTCTTTTCCCAGGAAGCCGCAGTTTAACAACACAAACGCATGCATAGTCCTGAGGACAATATGGATCTATATGTCACATTCATTCTCTGGGTGATCTAGTGCTAGAATAAAGGTTTTATCCTCTGGTCCTCATGCCACCAGCCATGCATAGATAACTGATTACACATACGTGCACTGTCCAGGCTGGCATCACGCTTCTAGAGTCCAATTTCCTTTTTTTGTTTTTAACCAACTTGATGGTGTGTAGAAAATGCCATCGGTGCTGCTTTGCCATGCACACACGCACGCACACACACACACACACACACACACAGATAATTGGGCCTTTGTTTCCACAGAATCAGTACACCATCTGCACTGTTTCATTAAACTAACATGATAACACAAACCCATGTGCATAAACACACACACACACACACACACACACACATACACACACACACACACAATAGCATGCTACTGTTTACTTACACTCAGAAGATCCTTCGTCTTGGTAGTCAGAGGCCACAGAGGCATCATCTGAGGGGGCCGACCGTCCCATAATGGAACTCTGGTTGTCATCAGAACTGTCTTCCTGCCTGGATTCAGCTGTGTTTGTGCGTGTGTGTGTAAAAAGAACGTAAGTAAGTGAGTGAGTGAGTGAGTGAGTGAGTGAGTGAGTGAGTGAGTGAGTGAGTGAGTGAGTGAGTGAGTGAGTGAGTGAGTGAGTGAGTGAGTCAGTGAGTGAGTGACATCATGGCATACAGGATTTGCAGCAGTACACAATGAACCCTTCTCTTATCTATACATTTAAATCTGTCATGGTGTAAAATTACAGACACACCCACACACCCACACACACACGCATACACCAAGACCTGCAGTAAAACTCATTCAGTATAGATTGTATGCGATACATGATAGAATTTCTTGGGGTATAATTACTTACATCTGAAGGGGAATTCCTGAGGATTTCTGTAAAAATTGTAAAAAACGTGGGCGTGAGTCAAAATCTTTTGCACTAAATTGTAATAGAAGAAGGCTTTTAATGCTTTAGACTCTCAGGTTGGAGATCACTCAGCTCACTCAACTAAAGACTTCCTGCACCCATGACCACGAAACCACAGTTTTCTCCAAAAGAGCATGCATCTCTTACTGTGCAATGCAAACTGCAACCAGTTTACAGAGAAAGCTGCGTTTCTTTGTTTTTTCTCAATGATTGTTCAATAAGGTTGTAAAATCAAATTAGATCACAAGACTAAATTATTTTTTACATTTCTAAAAGCATGGGGACAATAAATGAGTTTGGATGTTAAATATTACAAGAGCAGTAATATTAAAGTAGTAGTAGTAGTAATTACTGAGCGGTGGATACTAGGCTAAATGAGATCCTTCCACATTGTGTAATGTAATGTACTATGCTAAGAAAACCCCCCAAAATAAAGTAACAATTGTGTTAATAGTATTTCATCGATTAAGGTGCATACAGTGTCAGGAAAAATACAGCTTGTCATTTCAACAACAATGTAGCCACTTTGCTACTTTCTCAACACATTAATTTAGTGCTGCTCTACTGGTAGACCCTACCTAGAGTAGACCACTCTGAAGTTATTCAGTAAGGTGTCCCTTGCCTCTCTGGCATATTTGCTGAGGTTCTCCTCCTGCAGAATGTCTGCCACAAACAGCTCGCAGTCTGAGGAGACAGGAAGACACTGTGAGAGCACTGTAACACTACTGGTTGTCCTTTGAAAGATTTATTTCATCAGCCGGTGGTTCTCAACCTGAGGATCGGGAGGAGAGGAGAATCTGGGAGATTAAAATGTGTGTAAAACAAGTGTGTAAAATTATATTTCCAGCATACAAATGGTGTCAGAAAGAAAAATGGTATCAGGAGTACAACCTTTGTTAAATAATGGATTTTTGAAGCTTCTATGAATCTTCAAATTATTAATCAAGATTTAAAAATAAATTTAAAAAAATAAAAAATAAACATTTGGTATACATGTATGATTGGTGTTGCAGATTACTGTTCACTGTGTGGTCCCTGGCATCTGTTGGTCACAAATAGGAATACCTTTTCATATGAAAGTTATAGTGTATATTACTAAGTCCATAAAGGGCTGAAACCTTGTTGTTTTTTCTGATCTGATCCTGATCTCATCTAGAATTTTAGTGTCACCCTGGAACAGGGATATAGTGGAGAGTAAACCCACCTAAACTCAGTTTACTATAAACACCTTTTTATCTGTTAAAGGCAGAATGAGTAGGATTTGTTGGTTGCAGTTTATAAACACAAATAAATTTTCTCTTTCCCCCCTCCAGGGAAGTCAGAATGCAGGGTCAGGATAAGAACAGCACCCCTGAAGCTGACAGGGGTTCAGTGTCTTGCTCAGGGATACTTCAGCAGGGCAGATGCTAGCTGGCACAGAGGCTTGAACCCAGGTCTTTCAGTTAATGGACGGTCTCCCTAGCCACTAAGTGAGCTAATTTTCCTACTAATTCACTGACTGAAAACAGTGAGTTTTTCAAATAGCCCAGCCTTTTGATTTGTATATTATTATTTGTTTATGTTATGGTGACTACCAACTGGAGCACTTTTACCACTACATCACTGCCTGGGACCCAGTCCAAAGAAAACATGTGGTTACTCCAAAAGAAACAAAAGAACAAAGGCCCATTTTGCATCCTGACCCAGACATAAGAATTAAATCCCAACATTTGAACAATACATTACCTAATTATATTTATGCAGAGAGGAATAAGTTGTTTACCTAATCCAGACTTCCATTTACATGAAATAAGTAATTTACAACGCGCGGAACACATTCTTTCTTCGAAATGTCACCACAACACTGGAATTTCCATTCAGTATAACAGGGAATGCAGAATAATTTATCGTAAAGGACTGGGTTGATCATTATAAGGATGATTGATATGAGTGATAGTAACAAAAATAGGATTTTTACACATGAAAAAGTTACGGATTACATCTTTAATTGTTATATTACACATATGGATTGGCACATGCAAAAGTTAGCCCAAAGTTCTACTGTGCTAGCTTGAGAGGTCATGCAAATGTGGTAAATGCCAGACAGCCACTGCACAGGCAACAGTTTGTGTCACAAAGGTGAATGAGATGACAATCTATGGAAACAGGGTTTTCTCTTATGTTCCCTGGTAACCAGAAGTATGATCCTATAACAGTCTTTTGTACAGTTTGAGGTAACAGACGTATTTACAGAAACATGACAATGTGTAGTTTTCTTAACTTAAATGTTCTAGCTTTACATTTTACATTTCATACATGTATGCCTATAGTCTGAAGTTACACTTATATTTCATTAGTTTATTTATATATTCTAATAAACTTTATTGTTACAAAGGAGCATTTATAAAAAATAAAGAGAAATTACCCTCCAAAAGCCTCCTGATGTCATCTGAGATTGTCCCCATTCTGAATTGATTCTTAGACTTTTTCAGGCTCTCTTGTATTTGAGCCACTTAACACTTCTACTCCACAAAGTATCCTATACAAAACCCACCTCTGTCATATGAATCCAGCTCTATGACAGAAATGAGAGCCTGGCACACAGGCTTACAGACAAACATGCACAGCATCTAACCACCTGTGTCCTATTGTTCTGAAACTAAACTTCCTGTATTCATCTAGATTTGCACAAAATGGGGTGGAGCAGATGCAGAGATGACTTCCTCGGTGCTTGGGTTTCTCAACCAAGGCTGATGATAGTGTATGATTGAAAGGGAGAAAACTTCACTGCCTTAGCTGTCAAGGTCGCACATAAACCCTGAGTAGGAGCCACAATCCTGTTTCATGGGAAACTTTAAGCTGTTTCAGAAATGGGCAAAATAGCCTGCAGTGATATAAAAATATGTAGATTAAGAGTCCTGGCAGCTAGAATATATATATTTTTATGCTAATCCTATATGTAGATGTTTGTGGTGCATTCCAAAATGAACACCAGTGTTTACATTTACATCTCCTGGTTGTACTTCCCCTTGATATAGATGTGAATTCGTAACTGGTATATAATAAAATGTTGAAAGAATGCACTCAGGGTAGTTGTTTTGCAAGTTTGCAAAGCTCCATTGACTCAAAAAAATCCTTGTGTCATTATGTTGAGGTTTTTATGTCAAAATTGTATGTAAATATTCCCTCCATCAACAATGAATATCAGTAAAATTCTTTGATAGTTCCTTTGAAGCTGTCCCACAGTGGACTGAAACAAAAATGAGAAATTGTAGATATTTGTAACAAATGAGATCTGAGATCAGTTTTCCAGGTAAGAACTAAAAATAAAAATCAGCCAATGAACGAGGAATCCCCCTAGGAAACAGTTGAGCTGAACACAATGTCTCCAAACCTTGGGGTCAATACTATACAAGGGGTCACCCTGATATGTAAATAGGGTCCCTAGAAAAAATTCTAACCAAACTAAGATGGAGCATGTCTAAATGTAATTTTTGCATATTGTCTCCACTGGCACACAGTCAATGTCTCCCTTGTCTTTAGAACCTGGTGGTTTGGCCAGGTTGGTCTGGTCTGCAACTGAGTCAGCTTCCTTTCACAGTCTGGCCAGAGCACTTTGTAATTGGTAGCACTTTGTGGTGCAAATTTTGACAGTTCAGACAAACTTACATTACATCTTTAATTGCTTTATTACAGATATGGATTGGCACATGCAAAAGTTAGTCCAAAGTCCTAGTGTGCTAGCTTGAGAGGTCATGCAAATGTGGTAAATGTCAGACTGCCACTGCACAGGCAACAGTATAGGCAACAGCGTCTACATTTGTATTAACACTTACGTCTAACCACCTAGTAGCCAGAGCCTTCTCAAGAAGTGCAATGGAGATGCAAACCAAACCTAACCATACCATAATATGGTTAGCCGCAGCCAGGCTGAACATAGCTAATGGACACAAGGCTTTAGAAACCAACACTGTCTGCTTTTGGGCAGCACACAAACAGCTGAGAGAGCCATACAGGAGTTTCTCTGAGGAATGGTTTAAGAATTGGAGTCAAAAGAATGTGAATGTGAAAATAATGTGTAAATGTGACAAAATAATCTACTACACTGAGGCCTGTTTTAGGCAGGTGCACCATGGAGAGGAATTCTATTAGCCCACTATCTGGCGGCTGGTGGTTTTTAATCTGGGTTAGTGCAAAATTGTCCACCAGAATTTGACAGCAGCCTAATAGAGGGATTATAGTGATAACGGTGAACTAGATCGTCGGAGTGGTGTTTATAATTCCCAACGTTAATGTAACAGAGCAGATTCACACTACTACCAAGAGATATTGTAGGTAACTTTAGGCCAATTTATCAAATCAACTATTTTGCCTGAGTGGGCAAATTCAGTGGAGACACCACATTGGTTTACTACTGTGTCCCAAATTCGCACTAACATGCATACAAACAATTAGCATGAAAATCGAAATTGTGTTATTTTGCTAGTCTATTTGTGCATTATATAGCCTCGTTGTCGTGTGGTAGTGGACAAAAGTAATCCCAACAGATGCTTACCGAAACAAGTAGATGATGACACACAAAGTGGTAGTGACGCTGACGGACATGCGTCATGGAGGGCAGAGGCAGGTAGGTAGACTGGGATTAAAGGGGACCTGTTATGCAAAACCGTTTTTCGCTGCCCTTCCACATGTAAGCATGTTGTCACGGTATCTGATAGACGAGAAAAAGCGACATATGAAAGCTCTCCAGTTTAGCTGCAGTTTCCTTGTCTAAAAAGCATGTTCCTCCTACAGGCAGTTCCAACCAATCACTACACCAGGTGATGTCAACAATTAGTTCCCTCTCTTGTGAAAGGTGTGCCACCCTGTACGAGATTAAAGGGGTACTTTCATCAGTGAAATTTAAAAAAAAAAAATCTATGGTTTATATTTAGTATTTATTTATTTTATTATAATTAATTCATTATTGTTTTCCTTTTTTGTCTCGCCTGTACTTATTGTGCTGTTACTCCATTCATATTCCTCTTTATACTGTAAAAGTTGTGCCTGGAATTGGTAGAACTATACTTATTGTTCATCTCTCCATCCACATTAAATGTTATACTGTGCAGATTTTGTAAAATATAAACTATGGTTACTTTAAACTACCTACCATTCAAATGTAATGGAGTAATTTAATCTATGTGCTACCTATGTACAAATGTAACAGTACAATTATTTTTAAAAGGCTTATCGTTCATTGTAAATGAGGTCATTTCATCATGACGCATAGTAAATTGGTCCTTCCTGCTTAGGCAGTGGTGTGTACATCACCAGAGAGACATTTGATGACTGGCCAATTACCAAGAGGGCAAATAGCTATGGGTGGGGCTTGGCGCTCTTCAATATCGCCAACATTGAATGTCTGTAGCAGTAGAGGGTTTACCTTATTGATCGCAAAGTGGGAAATGCCTTTATCACTGAAACACCACAAGTGCAATCTAAACAACAAAACACAACCTGGACACTTCTCACATCAATGGAACAGTATGGTTATATAGACCTACAGAAACCTACAGAAATATAGAGCAAATAACAATCAGTGCTGGGAAGGCAGCTGCGTTTGCGTTCTTATATATATTTGTTTTTGTAAAATGGGGTGTATGGCTAGCTAGCAAATATTGCCTTTGTACATACACACACTTATTAATTGATCTTTTACAGACCAACAAGCCTGGGTATTTCAACAGAAGTTGATCTTAAAACAACATTTGAGATTGTATTTAAAACAGAAGAATATAAAAGGCTCTTTGTATTTGTCTGTGTGTGTGTGTGCTGTGTCTGTGTTTTGACCCCTCCAATTTCATCTGCTGTTGACCTCACATTATTGGATTAGAACTACAGTCTGCTGCTTACTTTGTGCAGATGGGTTTACAGGAAATGGACAATTTGGGTTTAGTCTTTTTATAAGAGGCTCATCAGCTAGTCAAAAGAAATACAAATTTAAAGTTTCCTAGAGTTATCACTGATTTAAAAAAAAAAAAGTGATATTTAGATTTGTGTGATAAATGCTTAAATGACCCAATAATGTTAATTTATATATATTATAAAAAAAAAATATTTTTTTATATTTGTCTAATAATAAAATCCTAAATAGAGAAGGAGATAGCGCGTCCCAAAGAATAAATCATTTCCATAGTGATCTTTTTATGCATTCTTTAAATGATTTCTACATGTCATGTTAGATGGTCATGATGGTCTCCCTCCCTCCAACTTCACAACAGGAAGCCACGGGGTCAGGTGGAGTTGAATCCCATGTCAGAATTGTCCCCATGTTGACCTGCGCCTGACTGCCCTCCCAGCAAAAAGCCCCTGTGAAGGTAAGAGGAACTGGGGTTCCCTCCCCTGGAAAAGAGGTTCCCTCCCCTTGACAGCTCCACAGAGCCCCAGCCACCTGCCTGCTGGGTCAGCCCCATATGAAAAGGGAAGCCCTTTGTAATCCGACAGGGATTACACCACCCAACAATACACCGCTGAAAGGGCGACAAAAGCCCTGTATCAAACGCCGCTGAGGGGGAGCAAGGCTATGATCTCCCACTACTACCAACACTGACTCCTCCGCCACCTCTCATCTCCCCAAGAGGTGCTCCCCCCTTTAGCATTCACCCCCTCTGTCCTCCTTCTCTCCTCTCATCTCTGGGATCTGCCCTTTTATCAGTGCATTCCTTTTCATTTGCATTTCGGTGTGGGGAGGGACAGAGGGTCTCTCTGATCTGATAGAGCCAGAACAGAGTCAGGAGGAACCTGAGGGCAGAGAGGGTGTGTGTGTGTGTGTGTGTGTGTGTGTGTGTGTGTGTGTGTGTGTGTGTGTGTGTGTGTGTGT
>OMKK01042080.1:0-12832 GCA_900302305.1 Polymixia japonica | reverse complement strand
GGTCACTGCAGGGGGTCATTTTTTATCAGCATCTTTAGTCAGGGACATGCTAAAACAAGCAATGTGCTGTCACATCAGCTAGGTTTCAGGTGTTAGTTTGGTCCTTCTGTCCCTAACAAAGTACATGGTACGAAAAGGACAGGGGTCTTACCCGATGATGTAAGCGAGGACCCCCAGCTGGATCACTCGACAGACCACTCCGACACTCCTGTTCCTAACCAGCACCTCGCGCTGGGTCTCATATTCAAAGAAGAAGTCAGCGAGGGTGCTGGTGATTTGGCTTTTCATCATGTGTCTGCTGACCAGAGAGAGGAGGGTCTCTCCACCCCGCTGTTATACGTACACCCTACTGCCCCTTCTCTCCGTACGCCTCTTACCTTGTCTCCCGCTGTTGGAGAAGGTCCCTCCTCCCATAAGTAACAGCTGACACGCTTCAATAGTAGTCCTGAAGTGTTGGACCCTCCTTCCCTCCCACACAGCCTTTTCTCTTTCACATGCCCTTCTCTTGCTCTCTTTCTCTTGCACGCACACACACAGTCACACACACACACAGTCACATACACACATTCACACATCCTCTCATTCACTGTATATTAGTATCTCCTAACAGTCCCATTTTCATTCATGCATGACTCTCCCTCACTTTCAATCTGCAGAGTTTTCACTGGCTTTTTGGAGGGCTTAGGTGCTGTGTACCCCATCAAACTTTGATTAACAATATTACATGGCCCAAAACAGTATTATCCTAGCACTACACTCTAACATACAGATTGTATCAAGCTTAGCACTAATAGCCACAAGAGGCGCCCCGCCTGGGCTGGAGGGGATGTTCCCCTTCCACCCCAGGTGAGGCGAATAAGGGGAAGGCGATGCGTGAGGCCCGCTCTTCCTCTGCCTCCAAATTATGGCCATTGCATTTACCACTAATAACACTGCCCCGACCCACGGTTGTTACAGAAACATAGTGCCCCCCCTACGTTTCCCACTCTTGTTGCCCCAGTGAGTAAGCAGCACTAGGTTGAGCCACTAACCCATCTTAGCACTATTAGCCACCGCTATGACAGCTCGACCACTTCCGTGTTTGCATGTAATGCCAGAGGTAGAGCTGTGTGCAGGCTATTCCGACTAGCATTGCGGCTCAGGGGCTAGATGGCGATTAAAACACTACTGCAGCGGTTTGGTTTCCAGGCGAACTAGCCCACAGTCAGACAATATGGGTGTTTTTTCTTCACCGAGTGTGTACAGTGGATATAAGCGAGAGGCGAGGGCCTCGCCTAGCCCCAATAAGAAAGGAAATTCCTCGCCGTCCTCCGTGACCGGCTTGATGGCCCTAAAGCGCTTTTCTCCTAGCACTACACACTCTGACACAGGTTGTATCAGACTTAGTGCTATTAACCTGTCATGGTGCATGTCATGGTGAGGTCAGACAACACCACCGTGGTAGCTTACCTCAACAGATAGGGGGGTGTCAAATCCCCGGCCCCACACAAGAGGGCGACGTCCGTCCTGATCTGGGCGGATCACCACCTCTGTTC
Source organism: Polymixia japonica (assembly GCA_900302305.1). Classification (NCBI taxonomy): domain Eukaryota; kingdom Metazoa; phylum Chordata; class Actinopteri; order Polymixiiformes; family Polymixiidae; genus Polymixia; species Polymixia japonica. Next base: position 11,297 of record OMKK01042080.1, on the reverse strand, counting down.
CTTGAGGTCTGGCCACATTCCAGGAGGTCTCAATATAGGGGCGGACAGGATGTCCAGAGGAGGTCCAGTTGAAAAGGAGTGGACCCTGTCTCTGGACATAATCGCAGAGGTCTGGCAAAGGTTCGGGCAACCGGTAGCAGACCTGTTTGTGAGCAAGGGGAATGCCCAGTGCCCTCTGTGGTTCTCCTCGAGGGCAACCAATGCCCCCCCATTAGGGGTAGATGCATTAGCCCACCAAGTTTGGCCCCCCAGCCTGCTATATGCCTTCATTCCCACATGTCTGATGATGCAACTTCTCTACAGGATCCGGATGCAACAGTTGTGGCACCAGAAAGTCCGGGGGCCAGGTGGTTCCTGGACATGGTTTGATTAGCAGTGGCGGATCCATGGCCGGTACTGGACCTACCCATGGCTCTGTATCAGGCAGGGGGAACCATCCACTCACGCCTGGTTCTGAGGGGGCATCTCATGGTCTGGTCTCTACAATCCAAAATGCACGTGGCCCTTCCACATCTAAGGTCTATATGGCACGTTGGCAGGTATTTGCAAACTGGTGTGAGGCCAGGGATCTCAACCCATGTTAGTGCCTGTTTGATAGTGGTCACGCTGCATCTACCTTAGGGATGTTTGCAGCAGCGATTACAGCAGGCCATGATGGTCTGGACTGCTTCACAGCCAGGAGCCATTCCTGAAGCGATTCTTGCAGGGGGCCCATAGAAGCCCCCTATAGCGTGATGCTGGGCATTGTAGTTTGGTGCAAGGCCCTTAGGCAGGCAGTACTCGACAGTGATACTACTAGTTTTTATATTATTGTGACTGGGATCGGACTTGTGAAAGTTCGGGCCCACTTGGGAGTACATCTATCCCTAACGGCCTTCGTCGTCGGTGTAAACCAATAGCGAAGCCCATTAGAGGGCAGAGCACTTACAACATAGAAATAACAGTTATCTGAATGTAACTCCAGTTCTATGAGTAAGTGCGTAGCCCTCCAACTACAGCTGGCCCCAGTTGCAGGGTGCTGAGTTTCAAAGCGAGATGAGCACTGCTTGCACTGGGGTTATATAGGGGGAGGGTACTGCATGGGTGCTACCCCCGAATTGGGCGGTGAGTGCAAAGATCTTCTCAGGTGCCGAGGCGGAGCCTCATGGGGTTAAACCAACAGCGAAGCCTGTTAGAGGGCTACGCACGTACTCATAGAACTGGAGTTACATCCAGGTAAGTGTTATTTCATTCGGCTTGGGCGCTGCATAAAAACTCTTAGGCGCTAGACCTAAGTCTTAGGATGGCAGGGAAAACACTGGCCATATGCCATTCTACAGAATTGGTTCAAAGTCAGAGTTGGAAACCGATGTGTGTTGAATGTTGTCCTGCATGGCTGCATGGTTAGTAGATAGGTCCCATCATTTTGAAGTAAATGTGTTCAAAAATGTCACTACCAAACACCTATTTTCTGCAATAAGCAAACTTTGGGTGTTATTGGAGAAAATTTATTTTTTATGTGTGTACAACTGTTCCGAACTGTGCTAGCTAACCATGTGCTGACTAGCATCTTTGAGATAGTCTCAAAATTATCTAAAATTGTCACCAAAATAGTCACAACTGAAACATGTGGTGAAGTTTTGGTTGTGACATGATTGTTTTGGTAGTGACAAAAGAGAACACTTAATCCTTTATTTGGGGGAAATAAACACAATTTTAGCACAGTTATGTAGAATAAAATACTTGTACAATACAAAAATACAATGATGGGACCTATCTATTCACCATACAGCCATGAGAGAGAGGTAAACCGGCATACTTCCTGATCAAAATGTAGGTTAAAATGGTGGTTTTAGCAGTTATGTAGAATAAAATACTTTTGTATTACTGTGCTAAAATTTTGTTTATTTCCCCCAACTTCACAATGATGGGACCTATCTACTCACCATGCAGCCATGAGAGAAAGGTAAACATACTTCCTGTTAAAAAATGTAGGGGTGTAGTTAAAATCATCCTCAACCCATGGACTAAAACTTCTTTCAGTAGTGACATGAAAATGCGGGACATTTTACATAAAGCTTCATGATTTACAAAGAAAATAAATAAAAAAATGAAAAATAAAAAAAATAAATGTATTTTTTTGAACTTCACTTTTAAAAAAATCAAAAAGATCTTTTTAAAAACAACAATGGAAAAATATGCAACGATTATTTCAGTATAATTTTCATAAGTTGAAATGTAGGGTTCGGAACAGCCACCTCCCAATTGAAAGTACCCTTTAAATGATGATTTTATATATATTAAGCTTACTGCTATCTCAAATATTATTTTGGGTTTCAATAGATAATAGAAGGATCTTCGTAAATATCTAAGATTTGCATAGTTAAATGCTTTTTAAATTTGTTTTTGGTTGTGGGACAGCAATTTACACCAATTCGGTAGAATGGCTCATATATTCTATATTCCACTGGCAAAGAAGTATTTTAGGAATTCAGTCTTGAAACAAACGGTGAGTTAGTCCCCAATTCACATAGCAACTGTCACACAAGTAATGAACCTCCTCCACTTTCCTTATCGTTTCCCCCGACACTCAACATAGCTCAACAGAAATATACATGTGCCACAGTTCATTGTCTTTGCCTACTCTCTTGTCATCCAGTGCAGACATTAAGCCTTCTTATGTTTTATCGTTATTTTGTGTGGGAGTACACAGGGAAACAGTCGGCTGTGTTTCTCATTCCGCTGAACTTCCTCTTATAGAGACCTTCAGTTTACTGTAGTGTGTTTATGCTCCAAATCCCTATGGGATACAAAGCATTGGGATGTTTACTTACCAAAAGAAGAGAGTAAACTATCTTATTTCAGAAGTCACAGATTGAAACGTGGCTGAATATGGCATTGCGTGAAGGTGTTAAGCGGGCAGAAGAGGTGAACCCAATGATTTTATTGATGGAGAGGCCATTACAATGAGGTCGCAGAAGCCTGTCAAAATGTTAGGAAGATGATATATATATATATGATATATATATATGATATATATATATATATATATATATATATATAAAAGAGCAAATTTAGGTGTTAAGGTAGGATGTACCTAGAGTCCATGGAAAGGCCAATTCTTACCATGCAAGCTAAAGTTGTAAAGTCTACAGTCTGGGCTGACGACACGGCTGATTGCATAATGAAGGTAGAAAAAGTTGAGAAAATGACTGTCTTGTATTAAAGCCCCACTATGTCTTAGTAGAATTGCATTGTATAGTCAGGGTTTATTACAACTATCTAACCCAGTGGTTCTCAAATGTTTTAGACCCAGTACCACCTTATAACACTTAGGCATCCACGTGCCACCAACAATAAACAATATGGAGATACTGTTCAAACGTTTTATTTGTTGTTTTCATTTTCACAGAGATTTTAACAGATTCCATGGAAGCAACCACCCTCTGTTTTCACATAGCATATTTTAAATGCATTTTAACAGTACTGAAACATATTTTCATACTTTTAAATTAGATTACCCAGTCTCTTATTGCAGACACAAAATTTCGAAAGTCGTCTGGCATACCACCAGGGGATGTCTTGTGTACCACTGGCACGCGTACCACAGTTTGAGAACCACTGATCTAGACAAACAGGAATTCAAATTAAAAGGGAAGTTGAGGTTGTGGGAGTCTGAAGACATGATAAGAGATGTAGCATCTTCTTTTGCAACTAGGAGGAAATTACTTCACTGAAATCATTTTAATTTCTTAACTTCTGTTGCTCCATTGGCAAACCAAATCCTTACTCAAAACTCCTCTGAGATGGGTACATAATTAACCATGTTAATGGTTTCAGTCTCATCTTCTACTGACCCTTTTGTTGTGCTCTCTGGTAAGTATGCTCTACTCAAAGTATCTGCAAGCACCATGTCACGTCCTGGAACATATGTCACTTCTATGTCATATCTCTGGAGCCTAAGTAACATCCTTTGTAGTCTCTTTGGTGCTCTCAGTAAAGCCTTCCTCACAATATTCTGTAAAGGCTTATGGTCACTTGGCAGAGTCACCTTACAGCCATAAGTATACTGATGGAACTGATGGAACTTTTCCATACAAAATTCTTCCTCATGCATTTCAGTCCAGTCCCACATAGTTTCTTTGTGTGTGAGCTGTTGCAATATCACACAGTCATCTGATAAGTGCTCATAGAAGTTTGAGAGATAGTTCACCATACCCACAAGTCTCTGTACCCCTTTCACATCTGTTGGCCTCGGCATCGCTCTCACTGCTCTGACCTTCTCCGGGTCAACTTTTTGTCTAAGTTGTCTGATGTGCAACACTTCCTGTCATCTCAGTCTGAACTTGTCAGCATTCAGTTTGATGTTCTGTTCTGCATCTACTCAATGCAATACTCATCAATACTCATCTACTGCCTCAACTTCTCATCATGGTCTTTGTTTGCAATCTCTTGTGTTTCACCCTCTCCTGTGATCAGCACACCATCCGCTTTGATGTATATGCCGGGTAGTCCTTCTAGTGCTTGTGTCAACTTTCTCTGGAAAATCTCAGGTGCTGGGTTGATTCCCATAGGCATCCTGAGCCATCGAAATCTCCCAAACAGTGTAGAGAAGGTGGTCAGATAGCTAGACTCCTCTTCTAGCTTGACATGCCAGAAGCCATGTTTGACATCACAAACTGTAAACACCTTTGCTTTTGACAGGACTGGGAGGATGTCATCAACGGTGGGGAGGGGAAATGGCTGCGCTTCAGTGCTTTGTTTAGTGGTTTTGGATCAATACTTATCCTTGGCTTCCCATTTGGTTTCTGTATAGTGACCAGACTGCTTATCCAATCTGTTATTTTCTCCATGGGTGTGATGATCTCCCTTCTTTGAAGATCCTTTAGCTCTTCCTTCAGTGGCATCACCATGGCCACTGGAACCCTTCTTTTAGGTAGTTTCACAGGCTCCACCCTTGTGTCAATTTCTATTTTATACTTTCCTCCCAGGCAGCCATCACCTGTGAACACATCTCCATACTCTTTCTGCATTCCTTCCATAGTCAACTGACACCGAGTTGGTTTCTCTTCAGTTACTATACTGTCTATGGCCAGGATGTTCTCATACTCTACTTTGATCAGTTTCATAGCTTAACTTGCTTTCCTGCCAAGTAGTGAAACTCTACCTCAAACAACCTCAAACCTGTCGAGTTTCTGGTTTCTCGGATCTCTAACTTCAACCTTACATTTGCCAAGTGGACGCAACTTGGTCTTGTTGTACGTCACCAGAACCTTCTCACTGGGCCCCAACTGAGTATCTGCATTAAGCTTATTGGAATGATATTATAGGTAATCCAATGAGGTTCATAATGTCTATACTTTGCTTAGATCGCAGTTGTTTCTTTTATATCAGACACTTAGGTTACCTAGAAGGTTAGGCAACCTAAGTGTCTGATATAAAAGAAACAACTGCGATATTATAGGTAGCCCCACAATCTATCTGAAATTTCACAAGCTCATTGCTTATCAGCATACCTGCAAACAGTTGGCTTTCCTTGGCTTTGTCATCTTTCCCAGGCTTTGTCCCAGTCTCTGTAGTAGTGACACTCGTGATATCCTCATAACTATCACTGTCCTAGTCAGTCACCTTGCGTACCTGGTTTTCTTTTCTCCTTTTCTTTGGTTTGGATTTGCATTTGGCAGTGAAGTGATTCTCTTTCCCACACTTTCTGCACTGTTTTCCAAAAGCTGGGCATTTCTTGTTACTCCTTTCATGCACTTTACCACAAAACATGCATGAAACAACATGCGTGAACTAGTGTCCTTTTCTGTATCCCGTCTTGCTGCATATCTCACTGTGCACTTCTTCCATTGCATTTCCTTCAGTTGTTCTAATATTCTCTCGTGACAAACATTTGTCCAATTTTAGCTCTTCCTCACTGAGTAGTCTCTCTCTCTCAGTCCAGAGTTTTTTGTACCACACACTATAATAAGTGAGTCTTTTATTTCACTGAAGTTGCATGTACTGGCTAATACTCTTGAGATCTGTGACATATTTATCTATGTTTTCATCCATTCCTTGATTCCTCGTAAAGAAACGGTATCTCTCCACAGTCTCATTCACTTTTGGGTTACAAAGTTCATCAAGTTTATCCATCATTGTATTCACTTTTCTCCTGGACGAAGTCACATCACTCATTAGAGTTTCGCACAGTTCCCTGCCATTTTCACCAATGAAATAGTAGAAAAGATTAACTTTCACACCTTTTATTAGAAGGATAAACCCCTTGAGATAAGCCATCTCGTTTTCAAGGGGGTCTCTAACACAAATATACAGAAAGTACAGTACATAAAGCAAAACAACACACATACAATCACACATACACAGACAAAAGCTCTCCCAGACCTAGCCACTCCCCCACCCACTGATTCCCCCAAAAATACCAAAAACAGTAAATGTACATTCAGCAAGTAGTATCATTAATGGGTTTAGTCATGACTGTTAAACCTTAATTTCATAATAAGTTGCATTTAATTATACAGGCAACATTTGAATTTCCTTAAAAATCTCCAAATTGTTGCATTTCAACTAATAAATTACACATCAAGGTAGCAAGAATTGCGCAAATAATAATAAATTCTATATAGATTAATAAAAAATTGAATGTCAGCACCTGCTAAGTTATTACTGCCATGAGGTATCCCTTTGTCCCCAATCCAACATTTAAGATTATCTTTGCACGAGGGCATTAACATTCACAACTTTATGCGGCAACTGTTTAATTAAGATGATTTAGGATGTTTCTGTCTCACACAGAGATTAGTGTCTAGCTCAGTTGTAGATAAAATTCGAGAGGCTTAGCGGAATCACAGGTAAACTATTTAGGGTACAAACAGACAATTTAATGCTGCGACTGCATTCAAAGCTTATTTACAGCCCTACTGTCTGATTGAAAGGATGAGAAACTGTTGCATTACGTTTAATTGGATAAACTGTAGGCCTACATGCCTGGGATGGTGAGACAGTCTGACTAAGGTATGTCGTTATGTGATAGCATTCAATGCTCGGTGAGAAAGGCTTCTACATAAACAAATTGATGATCTAATTAAATTACGTTACAGAGTAAATTGAATTATACACAACATAGAATCCATTGTGATAGGTTATAAAAACCTGCCAAAGACGAACATTTTCTACAGGGTTTTTGCAGAGTTAAAAATGTTATCTAAATGATGCGTAAAGAGCGTTGTAAAAGTGCAATATGGGTATATTCAAATTGCAATAACTTTTATTTCTTAATCAAATCTCAAATTAATTTGTTATGACCAGTAAATCGCACTTTCACAGCGTACTGTTCCCTCTAGGAGACGAAACCCAGCAAACACTTCGACGCCTAGACGTCTAATCAACGTTGGTCCTATAGGTCAATACTATGGAAGACCAGCAAATAACATCTTCCATACTAATTGTAGGCCTACGAGCTGTAAAAACTCAGAAATTAGATTCTAAATACACGAGAGGTGGTTTTAAGTTGACATGTTGAAAAATGACAGAGCTATTACAAAAACCTCAGATATAATGATATAAAGATATAATGGCCATTATAAAACATAGGCGCTCCCTAGTGGCAATACAACGGCTTTGAAAACTAGAGGGAGAATAATTGATCATAGCAGAATTTCTTTGAAATTTCCGTCACAAGAAAGTGTTCATAAGCAATTTATAAAAATAAACATTGCCGTCTCCTAGAGGCACCAAAAAGCTGTGAAAGGAAGGGTGGTAATTACGGGGCATAATTTATTTTAGTTGTTTTGATTAATAGATTAATGTTATTGCAATTTGAATATAAATTGCACTTTTACGACGGTACGCACGGTGCACTGAAAATATTTGTTCTCAGGAATGAACGCAAACAGTGAGATTACTGGCTGATACCTTTCCTCTTCATGCTAAAAAATCCTACAAGTCATTTTTCAGGGAGAAATTTTGCCCGTCTGCCGAATGACGTCACAAATCTGCGCCGAAATTTACCACGTGGGAAAATTCGCGCAGACGTAAACAACAGCAGTGGTGCTTACTTGCCTGTCAGTGGCCATGAACTAAACTTTTTTTGTTTATTTTGTATTTGACAAATCTTAAGAAAAAGCCTAAGGTTTCGTTTTCAAAACTGTTTTTTTCTAGACCATGCCCTACGACCCCGATCCGCCTCTGACTAAAAGATTCAAGCCGGGGTCTGCTTTCTTCCGTCTCGATAAGAATAAGCCTGGAATGCTGCTGCCTAGAAAGGGAAATGCATCCACGCCGATAGATGTCCAGAGAAAACGCCTTCCAATTTACCAGGCAAAATCTCACCTGCTGAACCAACTTAGACAGCTTCAGAATGCCGTCTTGATAGGTAATGTACACAACGGAGTTAACAAGGGAAAGCGACAGTAACTTTTATAAATCCCGCATTAGTTCCAGTCTAATAACATTATATCATAGAAGTATGTGTTTTAACCCTGCTTTAGTAATTTAAGTATTTAGTCCCACTTGTATTAGTTTTTATTATACTTTTATTACAATATGTGGTACTAGCTTTGTTGACTGATAATGACCCATCCAGATACTAATAAAGTTCACGCCAAAACAGGTAATCACTTTGTTTGTTCCTTTGCGAGAGGGGGTTGGAACCTGCACAAATACGTTTTGTTCAAAATGTTCTAGGTACTGTACTTTTAGTTATATCTTAGAGTTATCCTTCTACTTAATAACTTTCTTTAGACCTGAACTATTGGTCTCACTTAAGCAAAATGGAAGGGAAATGACTTCATTTTTATTGGAGTATATCCTCCACCTCTGAATACAGTAATGTTACTGTTCAAGTTTGCAATAAACACAGTACATGACATAAAATAAAAGTTGCACTACATTTGTATTGCCTAATAGTCTACTACTCGAAGCCGGCAACACAAAAAGTAACATTTCAACAGTCAGTGCTATGTATCAACATCTAGTTTATGACTAGCCTATTAGACAGGACTTTTCCATTTGCATTGCATTGCTCCGGAAGGGTGACAGTACAAACATCTGTACATTGTACCACGTTTACTTTATAATAGACTCCATTAGGTGGACCAGAGAAGAAGCCTACCTATACTCATTATTGTGCACAGAAAGTTAGAGGGCTGGGTATTATATACAAAATGACCAACCTATAAGACTACAATTGTCTAAATTTCTGTTAAACCTGAAACAAGGAACACAGGTGCCAGCGAAAAAGCAATGTCACTTAGTGTGACATGAATATTTATTGCTAAGACAGTAGAAGCCTTCCTGCTTGCCTTTCCCATCACACCTAGGTGAACTATTTGCTTTTAAACTCTAATTTCATCACCTTTCTTGCATCAAAACAGTCACCAATTTGACCTTTATCTTTTGCTTTATACCAGGTGAGACTGGCTCTGGAAAGACCACTCAGATCCCTCAGTACCTTTATGAGGGTGGCATCGGGAGACAGGGAATCATTGCTGTCACTCAGCCCCGTCGAGTGGCTGCAATCTCACTGGCAGGCAGGGTAGCAGAGGAGAAGAGGACCCAGCTTGGCAAACTGGTATGGATAGAGGGGAGGATAGATGGGCTGATTGTGAAATCACGTGTTCTAGTAGTGCAAAAATGTTTGGCCCGCATTCTTACCTTGAAATGTTATCAGACTATCAACGTATAGTAAATCAACAAACCTCTTCTTAGGTTGGCTACACGGTGCGTTTTGAGGATGTCACCTCTTCTGAGACAAAGTTGAAGTTCATGACAGATGGCATGCTACTGCGTGAGGCCATTGGAGACCCCTTACTGCTTCGCTACACTGTGGTGGTACTGGATGAAGCCCACGAACGCACCGTGCACACTGATGTGCTGTTTGGTGTGGTGAAGACCGCTCAGCGCAGGCGCAGAGAACTAAGCAAGATTCCACTGAAGGTAGGAGAACATTGGAAACGATGTTAACTTGAATAATTAACCAAATTCTTAACCAGATTGACCAGATCTTAACCAGATTAATTCAGATGTATTCATTTTCTGCTTCACCTATATAGATCTCTTTCCAAACATCCAATCCCTAAGGCTAGTTTTTTCTCCTGAATAACCTTTACAGATCATAGTGATGTCAGCCACCATGGACGTGGACTTGTTCTCCGAGTACTTCAACAAGTCCCCTGTGCTGTACCTGGAGGGCAGGCAGCACCCCATTCAGATCTACTACACCAAGCAGCCCCAGTCAGACTATCTCCAGGCTGCACTGGTCTCTGTCTTCCAGATCCACCAGGTAGGCTTCACTCTGGCCCTCAACTTAAGGGTAACACCTCATATTGAATGATGAATTGGATCAATTAAGTTTTAGTTGCACAATCATCGTCTTACCACAGTCAGCCCCTTCATTGCAATGCAACTTCAAAACAAAACTAGATCCTGAAAAGTAACAATGCTAATTAGTTTTGTAAAACCTAAAAAGGTAGGGGGTTGGGGATCCACGACATAGACAAATGATTACTTTAATCAGTCATGAGCTACAATCCTTGTATGAAAGGCGCTATATAAATAAAGTTTATTATTATTATTATTATTATTATCTTCTAGATCAAGTCTGCAGCATCAGGTGGAGTCTGTAACTAGTTCCATATAATTCAAATTAAAAAAACAAGACAGCTTGTTACATGACTACTTCCTGGATCACATCATGCACTCTGACTCGTCAGTCACATGGTCTCCTTCACATAACAACACAGTCTTTCTGTCTGTGTGCAGGAAGCGCCCCCATCCCATGATATCTTAGTCTTCATGACGGGTCAGGAGGAGATCGAGGCTCTGGCCAGGACATGCCGGGACATTGCCAAGCACCTTCCTGTCGGCTGTGGTCCCATGGTGGTAATCCCCCTGTATGCCTCACTGCCCCCAGTGCAACAGCTCAGGGTCTTCCAGCCTGCTCCTAAGGTAAGGGTGGAGGGACACATAGCAGTATATGTTTATACTCTCAGATGCTAACATGCAGTATGGAGTGTTTGGCAGTATGATAATGGCCTCCTGCTTACTTACAGTTGTGACCTTACAGATATTGTTAGCCTTATGATTGAATGTAGCTGTAATTCAGTTGTAATGCAAGATGCCTTCTTTATTTACTCTTCCCCCAGGGTTGTAGGAAGGTTATCCTCTCAACCAACATTGCTGAGACATCGATTACCATCTCTGGGATCAAATACGTCATAGACACAGGGATGGTGAAAGCCAAACACTTTAATCCTGGTTAGATGATTCATTCTTAAGACACGTACACATACTGTACACACTCACGAGCGCGCATT
>OMKK01042076.1:0-12097 GCA_900302305.1 Polymixia japonica | reverse complement strand
ATTTAAAACAGCAGATGGCGTGTCGAGACATTTTCAACCCATGAAATGCAGATTTTTATAAATTTGGTGTCAATGTCAAATATTAACACCAGTTTAGGTGTGTTTTTATCATAGTACCATGTGCCATTTTATCATGTGTTTTAACATATCATTTAGTTTACAGCTCAAAAAACACGTTTAAGTGTACAGTACCTCTTTAAAAAAAAACTTACCATGATACTTGAGAAAGGTTATCCACAGAAGCAAAAGAGATAATAGCAGTATTTGCATTTTCATTTGCAAGTTCTTTGAGACGATGAGCAGAGCCAATTGGATAATCAGTTTGAAGTTATTCTGGGTAAGAGGTTTTCTTCATGTCCACATTATCTTTTTTCTACTATTATCATCCCTTCCTTTTAATAATTCCTTCTCTTTTCTTTGATGGTCTGCCTCTTCCCTTATTTGAACTTACTCCTCCAGTTCACCTCCATACAGTACTCTTGCTTCATAGTGTAGTCTGGCTGGCAGGACTCCCATCTGGCGTTCTTGAATTCAGATCCGTCGTTCCAGGCAAACTTGCCATTTTTCTTAAAAGAGAAACCAGTTAATAATTGGTCAATGCCAAACCATTGTCATCTTTCTGTCATACATCAAGGTATTTAATCAGCAACAATTTCTTAAAATGTTAGGTTTTCTATCCATTTTGGTGTCAAAAGCAGAATATTATACACTGTTCAATTCACTGACTGACTAGGAATCCAGATCAACACTAAAGTTAAACTTCACAGGTTAAACTTCAATCAGTGTAGATGAAGGGGAGGCATCTTAAAGGCCCACATGATTGATTTGTGATGTTTTTGAGATGATACATGCATCCTGGTGCTGCATAACGGCTTCCCGCGGTGAATCAAGTCAGAAAATGACATTGAAGTAATTTATGAGTATAGAAAATTAGTGCTGTGTTTTTCACGCTCAACAGTTCACTGTGTGTGGTTGAAACAGCTCATTGAAGAAAGAGGTTAAAAAAAGCCTTTTGTGAAGAGCAATAGGCGGGCTACAGTTAGCTGACAGTCCAGGACGGGGCCGAAAGAAGAATGCGCAACTTGTTGCACCTTGACACAACCTTACAGAGTTCAAGTTCTTTCAGCAAAGAACTACAGAAACTGCGTTTGCCGTGGGCTGAGGAATTGGGACATTGGACATTGGAGGATTGGGAAAACGTTGCCTGGTTCCTGCTAGTTCATGGTGGTGGTGGAACTACGGTATGGAGGAAAAACACACACGAGTCCATGCATCCGTAATGTTGCACGTCAACGGTATGTTTTCATGGCACACATTGGGTCCCTTGGTAAATGTATGTAGCAGCATGTGAATGCCACAGGATATCTGAACATCGTCGCCAATCATGTGCATCCAGACGGTTCCTGGAATAAACACTATGAGGTCGTTTAAGGCCACACACACACACACACACACACACACAGAGACATAAGCATCAACAGATGTAGAGTTTCATCCAACCGAAGCAGTGTTATCTTTGTTTTACGATGGACTGCTGTAAGTCGGTAAGTGCATTCAGCTGCGAGCGGGGTGTGTGATTCGGAGCACTTCGGGACCACAACACACTCTCTTATTTAGGGCCTCCAAAGCCCTAGAGGTGGCTCTGGGTGCATCCCTGTTATTGAAGCAGTATATCAGTCTGCGAACAGATTGTTTCAGCAGGATAACGCCCCGTGCTACAAGGCTAAGACCGTCCGGGAATTGTTTAACGATTCATGACAACGAATTCATCTCAATGCAGCCCAGTCACCAGATCTGAATCCAGTCGAACATGCGCAGGATGAGATGGAACGAGGTAATTATGAGCAGAGATCCACTTCTAGCCAACTTAACAAAACTGTGGGAAGCATTTGAGTCAACGTGGGCCAGGATCCCCGCGGAATACTTTCAACGCGCCGTTGAATCCACGACGAATCGAGGCTGTTCTGAAGGCAAAAAGGGGCTGTAATGCAATAATGTTCCTTACACTCGGTGTACGCATCTATCAATTCACACAGCTGTGTTCCTGATTGCAGGGAAAATTGCACTGCTCACCATTCTCCTTGCGCCCGCCCAAAAACGTATTTGCCTTCCAGCAGTCCTCAAGGTCAAACATAACACTTCATTATTCTCAATATGATTGCGCATTGAGACCAGCAGACTTCCTTCTTTTTTACAGGTTGCCTGAAATCAACAGAAATTAGAACAAGTATCAGTCATCGCTGGCACTTAACCGCTCTACACGAGCTAAGCTCACTTTAACTCGAACGCTGAATACTGATGCATCAATCTGTGTGGATGCGTGGGTGTTACCTGCGCCTTCTCGTAGGTTAGCTCGTTTGTGAATAACTTAGCGCAGCGCTTTTTATTGATGACGAACCATCCTTCTTTATTTCCACATTTTCTGGGCGGGTATTTGGTTTCACATTTGGCCAGAAACCTAGCTGTAGAAACATCAACTGTAAGTGTCAATACTTTGATACTGAAACTAACTTTTATGTTATGGTTCCTGCTGTACACGGTGCAATGACATGAGCCTTTTGAAGTGGGTCTGCAGGGCTAATAATTCTGGACAGTATTTACGGTTGTATGATACTTACTCATGTGAGCTTCCCATGCATTGGCGTTGACCTGGATGTACATCAACCCCAGCAGCAGAATGAGGGAAGTTACTCCGACACCATGCATCTCTATCTCTCACAGTCCACTCTTAAACTGGAACACAACATGGGAATGTCATACATTTAATTTCAATTAATAACAGCATTCGCTGCTGTTCTAACGAAGGATTTTCTTTGACCGGGCCTTTATAAAGTCTCAAATAGCAGTCATGCTTTTGCTACTAGAGCCCTTAGACACGAAGAGATCAGGCATAACATAATCAGGACCTTCTTGAAACTGTTTTATCTGTGTTAAAAGTGCCCATCTGCTTTAGTGATCTTTTCATTATTACTGTTTTATTGTTCTTTGGCGTGCATTCTGGTTAGTTTATGTCTTGTTCTTTTGTTTTATATTGTAATTACTTTTTAATTTACTGTCTCTGTCATTCTTTGTCATTTTAGTTTTGACTGCTATTTAATTTATTATCGTTAAAAGGCAGTAGGATCTAGTACACCAGAGTTTACTTTTGAACCTGTACTGCATATTGCAAAGACTGCAATATGGGCATTTTAAAATATTTTTAAAATACAGTACACATAGTGAATAAGATCAATTGAGATTGAGAAGAGTCAGGTAGACATGCTTCAACCACAGACACTATAAGTCTATATAAAACAAGGAGATTGGTCATCTCTGGGAAATCCAACAGCGGCATAATCCCACAGTGTTACACTTACCTAGCTGGTAAATATATTCTCACAATGTACTACTGAAAGAGTTTTAAGCTACATAAAAAAGGTCATGTAGATTCTAAACTTGAGTAGACTTTAAAAATGATATTGCAAGTCACATCACAATCGCAATATCTGCTAAAATAATCACAATATTATATTTTGTCCATATAGTTCTCCCCTACTTCAAAAGTTCAGATGATTGTTCTATTCCAAAACCTATCCAGAGAAGAAGAAGGCTCACTTCAGATTCAGTTTTTCCTAGTAGTCTTCCCAGCTCTGGCACTATGGTTGCTCATCGTACTTTTGAACTCGCTATTTATCTTTGGTTACGTGTCAATTTTCATTTTGCATTGCTTATTGTGCTATGTCAATATTGATTTTTCTCTAAGGACAAGAAATGAAAGTAGCGCTGTGTATGACATTTGGTTAATAGCTAAAGGCTATTGGAAAACTCTCTGTCAACCAGTGGTATTGATGAACCCACAGAGAATGTGTGTAGTTATGTATTCTATGCCATTGTAATGACTTGCTGGCTTCCAGCTAAACAGATAACAATCTACCATAATAATAAACCATAGGTTTCTAGATCATTAAAGTTGCGACTAGACAAAAGTGAAAGAGAAAGAACAGCAATAAAATGAAAGAATTAGCAGCAAAAACCTTAGTCCTCTTTATATACATAAAGAACAGATAGCTGGTAGCAGCAACACAATGTTTGGAGATTATCGAGAGCTATGACAGGGTCACTTGACCAGACAAACAGTAGAACGATGAACCTGAACAGATTTGACTCAGGCCCTCTGGTATTAACATGGGTAATTGGACTTTGACCGGATAGTGTAAAAACACATACAATCACAGGTATAAATGCATGCAAGAGGCACTGAATTACAATCTGTCCTGACCTGTCCTGTCTGGCCTGTATTTTCATGTGGTAAAACACGATCACAATCCGATCAACCGAGACGCGCGTTAATGCCCGGTGTAAAGAGGGGCTTCTGATAGGCCTCGGACTGGTCTTGAACTATTTGAAATAAACTCCAATGTACAGAAGGTTCCCATGTTGTTATTTAAACGGACCACATTTGTAGATAAAGTCTGTGGGATGTACAAAAGACCTGTGCTGAGCAAATCAGCAGTATTTTTCAAGGTTTTTGTTTAAATCACTTAAGGTTGAAAGACTGCTGCTTCACTCTTTTACTTCACTGAAAATCCCATTTACCCTGTAACACGAATATAATGCATCAAGGTTTTTTGCTTATAAAAAGCCTAATGATTTGCCAATCATCCTGCACTTTAGACGTGGACAACTGTTGAAACTCACCTTTAAGTCTGTCCTTTGAAAAATGTTAGTTGTATAGCTTCCTGTGCAACCTCTGCAAGTCTTCTGTGTTTAAAGGTAAATGTCCTGTCAGATAGTCAAGTGTGAGCTTAAACGTTTGCCAGAGGTTGTTTACTTTGTAACGCGTTACCCCCCCGACACTGATTATGACACATGGTGGAAAAGGCGCAAATTCACAATACCATTTACTCCAGTGATCATATAGTCAAACAGAACAGAGTCAAAGTCAAAGTGTCTATTGTCATGTGCACATTACAACACAGGCTCATTCTGAGCAGTGAAATTCTTAAGACGTGGCGAGCAACAACTACGTAGTATAGAAATATAAAGAAATATAAAAGTGAGATGAGGATCTCCAGGTGGTTAACGAGAAAGAAAGGTGGTCATTTTGAATAAATAAATGACTTTAAATTCTCTGTCTTTATGCCTTTAAATTGTCAAAGACTGATGTTGAGATGGAAGGGGGATTATAGGCCTAATACTGAATATATGGGATAGAGGTGGGGTTTAAAGTACATCAAAATTATTTTTCCCATATGCAAAAGGTCTGTAAAAAACATAGAACAATTACATATGGTATATATGAAATAGCGGTATAGAAGTGGCATAAACAATTCTTAAAATAATTCAGTAGTTCTCTAACATTTAAGGCATTCCATATTAAAAAGTGACATTGAGATCTTATAAGAAATGTCAGCGAACAAAAAGTCAATGAGTTCACTCAATGCAGCTCCACACGGCTGTAGTCACCTGTGTTCTGCTCAAATTATAATTTTCACTCATCAATAACCTTTCAGCACCTTTCAGATGCTGATCACTGTGTTGATTCCAACAATGTTCCATGCAAAAGTGGGTTATTCACATATTCATAACCTCAATGCACATAGTCCATAAATCTTGCCAAGATACCATTAATTGCTGCATTATACTGTGATACCCTGGTCATCAGTCCTTCATTGTCTAACTGTTTATCATGAATTTATTCATTCATTTCTTTTATTTAATTTTGTTATTTTATTTCATTAGTTGGTAGTATAGTTATTATCTGTACAGTTTGTAGTTCAATAAATACTTCATTGTAAAAGAGTCGGTCTCAGTGTACATATTTATCCATCTATCAGCTATTTTGTGATTGCATGGAAAATTCTGCTGCTCAGTTCTCTCTGCACATCGTTACTTTTTGCTGGACCTCACAAGCAAACATAACGCTATAATTTACTATACTTGAGACCATTGTGCACTGAGACCAGATGACTGCCTGAAATCAACAGAAATATTAACAATATTGGTCTTGACTGGCACTTCACTGGCCTGCATGAGCTAAGCTCACTACTTTGTGATTGAATAACAATGCTTCAATCTGTGTATTTGTATTACCTGATTCAATGACAAGAGCCTTTGGAAGTGGGCCTGCAGGGCCAAGAATTATGGATTGCATTTATGACTGTGTGATATTCTAGTGAGCTTGCTTTGCAGTGGCGTCCTGGATGTACATCAACACCAGAAATAATCATTTCAGCCCCGCTTAAGACATGTTAATCATATCTGCTGTGATCCTCCTCTCCTCTAATATTTGAGGAGGGTTTCTACATGTTTGCTTCCTGAAATGGGGCAAATGATGTTACCCCGAAGCAGGGATGGACTAGGATGGATTAAAAACAGGCCTGGGGAGTTTCAACTAGACTGGCCCACCACACGCTCCACGCAAATACATATTTCTTATATGAAATCATAAGAATACAACGTTGAGTAAAATTAAAAGGAAGGCGGGACGTTTAGAGGAAGAGATATGATAGACTGATCAATCACAAAACCCCTCCCTTTCCTCTCTCTGTCCCTCGTGTCATTGGCCCGTTGTCGGCTGTATGGTAAACCTGTTTTATCGGCCCAGGTGGGCGGACGCCTGCAGATATAACTCTCTCTGACTCTCTCTCCCTTCGGCTTTCACCAAATAGCCAGCTAGTCTCCCGGCGCTCCCGACGGCCAGTCCGCCTCTGCCCTCAAGACGTTAGATGAGCTATTCTGTTATGTTATTTTATAGAGGAAATAGAAGACTCACTTCAGACAAAACATCAGGAACACAACTGTATTTTTGGGGGACGTGAGCGTGGGCAGTCCACTGATCCTTAAGTTGCAGTCTTAGGAAGTTCCAGTCTTAGGAAACTTAAGATTTAAGTGTTATCCTTCTGTCCTAATTTTTAAATGACATCATTAAACGTTTAAAAGTGCCTCTCACTGACAGAAACAAGAGAGAAGAGTTTGCCCTGCACCCTATTTAATGCCGATGTACGTACATCTTGTGGCACAAGGTACCGTAACTCAGGGAAAACAAGCACCAGACACACGGGGACGTGGTAAAACAAAAGGATAATATATTTCAATAACTGGTGGGAGGCAGGAAGTGAGGAGAAAAGCAAACTCTTCCCAGTTTGGCGTAAGAGACTAGGACGTTCACACGCCGACGGCCACCTGGGCAGATACACAGGAGAGAGAGTGAGTCAGCGCAGGGGAGCATGGAAATACGGGGCACACAGTCAGTTCGTCCGATGTTCCCTGGTCACACTCCGCTACAGATACTTACCCTCCGTTCCTGCCTGTGAACAGGTGTTCAGCCTGGTCCTCAGCTCCTCCTCTTGGCCCTTGCGGAGCGCTCTAGTGCCCTTGGGGCTCCACGATCTTCATAAGAGTATAGACTTCCATGTCAGACATACTATTTATTCTGCCATGGGAACCGAGAGTAGGTCAAAGTTGTGGAAGCTATCTTAACCTTTATATTGGATTAATATAGAGGACATGCTTCAGATTTCTGCTGTCTTAGTCCCTCTTCCCAGCTCTGACTCTGATATCATGTTGTAATTTATCATACTTGTAAACTCACTGCTTATCTCTTAGTTGCATTTCAACTTCATGTTGCACTGCTCAATGTACTATGTCTATATTGATTTTACTTTAAGGGCAAGAAACAGGAACAAACAGACAGTCGGAAGACAGAAAATAGAATTGTGTAGGATATTTGTTTAACCCTTTGATGCATAATGGGGGCCTTTTAGGCCCCATGTGATTCGTTTTTAAATATCTCCTCAAGAAATGCATTTAGTCATTTGGCATTTAATGTATTTCACTACAATGTGGTTCTGAACCCTCATCGTTTAGATTTTCATTATTATCTTTTTTACTTTTTGAGAAGAATAGGTTTTGGTATTAGTACCCAAGGTTCCATACCGGGGGGCTTTGAGGCCCTGCATTCATTTCCTATGAGAATTTCATAGAGACTCTGAGAATTCATCAAGAAAAAACATTCCCACTAATGAAAGTTGTATTTTTTTAATAGTTTAACAGTTAATACCTATTATACTATACTACTTTGTTTTTTTGCATATTATAGTATTATATATTTAGTATTATATTATGATTGCAAGCACCACCTTACATCATTGTTCCAATGTAATTAGCTTGTGTGGAAATGGTTAGTGAGTAAGCTAGCTACTGAGGTATTATCCTAGTGGAAACTCTAGTAGAATATGCTTTCAACTGGTCTCTGGTGGTTTTAACCGGTTCTGATAGTTTCAACTGGTCTCTACTGGTGTGATAAACCAGTTGAAATAGAATAAAAGAGCTTTAACAGGATAGTTGACCAGCTGTCCAACCTCTGTTCTCTCTCTCTGCAAATGTACTTGACTTAATTTACTTAAACTTGTCTTAAATTCTTTGGTTAGTGATGTACTCTCGCTCTCTCTCTCTCTCTCACACACACACACACACACACACACACACACTCAAGCTCGTCACATAATGGCTCACGTCTGGGCTCATTTCCACACCTACCTGGGATTTTGTATGCAACCTAGACAGTTTTTACGTTGATAATTTACCTTATAATCGGTTTTACCATAATGTGTCATTCTCAGCCGTTTGGCGGACCGGATGTACTCCAGGTTCTTATGGTCCGTCCAAATCATAACCGACTGCTCCGCCCCTCCAACCAGGGCCTCCAAAACACAACAAGGCACAACACTAATGTAATATTACCTTAGCAACTAAGCTAAAAAGCGGCAAAATTCCAGATTTTCAAAAGAAATAAAGTTGTTTTTATAACATCAGCAATAAAAGTATGATGTATAACCAGTAGCACTGTGCTTTGGTTTGATGGTGTAGGGTGGGTGTTGGTGGGCAGCGGGAGGGGGGGTGCAGGGTGAAGGGCGGCTCTTCATGAACGCCTAGGGCAGGAAATGTCATTTACCCTGAGTAATTATAATGCATTGCCACGTCTCAAGACCTTTCAGAAAGAACATTTTCCCTCAAACGAAGCAACATAGTAGTTATTTGCCAATTAACCTGTTGGCTTGATAACTGTTGAAACTCACTTTTACTGCCGTTATCTTTCCTTTGAAAAATGCTAGTTGTATGCTTTCTTCAGCAACCTCTCCAGGCATTCAACATTATTGTTCTCTAATGTCTCTATCCCTGTAATACATTAATCTAGTCACTCTCTTTTAGATTTCAAAATTGGCTCTTATCAGGTAAGTACACTATTTCTAGGTACTTAGGAGACCATGTGCCACAAGTGAAGTGACACAGACACCACAGGTAAGTTGTAACAAACAGCTGCACCTAATACAAACTCCAAAATAGCTTGGTTGTAAAATTCAGAATCAGGATTAGAAATCATAATTAGCCTCGAAATAGACCCATATGATTTCAGGTAGTCAAATATTTCCTCATCAACCCCAGTTTGGATGTTTTTAGACTTGACAACCACCATTGTTCATGTATAGTGTTCAAAAGACCAATTTTAAATTTCAAATGATCAACTTCAAAAGCAATGATCTACCCACAAGGTTCCTGGCTTGTTTACCAAGCTTTACACCACTTCTAGGTTATTAGGAGCTAAGGGAAAATGAATGGACACAGACACCACAGGTAAGTTGTAGCAAAATGTTAATTTTGTGATTTAGTAATTCAGTATTCACAAAAATTACAGAATTCGAATTCATGAAAATAATACCAGGAAGAGCACTTCAAAATTGTAGTCGACCTTTCACGTATTGTGCATATGTAATCCTCCCGAGATTATGAGTCTAACTGTTTTCTTTAAAGGCCAGCGGGAAGTCCACTCAGCCCTTTGCATTTACTTTATTCATACAGTACAAATGAACTAGAGTAGTGGAGAGACAGGAGAGTAAGTTTTATCAGGCTTCAAACCTGGGCCAACAGGATGTGCATGTAGATCCAAAGGCAGGGGACTTAACCACTTGACTACCTCTGGGCAGATTTAAGAAAGTTTCACGCAAGCCCTTCAGCTAGTGACTGAATCTTTCAAACTGTGAAACTGTGGAACTATTCAGTTTGCCCTGCCCTGACCTGATTTATCATGATTTGGTAGTATATTGCAAGCTCCTAGAAACCTACACATCCATTGTGGCTACTCCATTAATGGGAAAAATGTATTCAATATCAAGCCTAGTGTATATCAAAACTAGCTAACTAAGTAGCTATCTGGACTAGCTATAATGTTAGCAAGCAGAAAGCCAGCAAATGTTAGCTTTTGGCCATCTAGCTAAAATTAGAAAACTAATGTCAGGCTCTTGAAGTTTGACTGTTGCTAGGCAAACTGGGTTTAGTTGTCTTCATAAAGTCAGAAACATGAATGTGTCTAGCTACCTCACAATATTTAGTCTTTCTAGCTGATGTAGCTTACTCAAGCTTGTCAAACGGTCTCTTCCTTCAGAGTTGACCACCTGGTGTGACTGGATTGAGATCAGTTATCAAAATACTCTGAAATTACTGCTGTAGCTTAACCTGGAATATGGTAAGTGTTTCAAATGCATGGTATAATGAAAAACAAATTTAAAATATACTTTCATAAACAAGCTATATATTTAATCTAGTAAGGGGACCTTAACATCCAATTTCTGTTCAATTAAAACTTTTTACCCTTTCTACCCTAAATAATTCAGATGTGTCCTATTCTATTATGTTATATACAGAGAAAATAGAGGACTCACTTCAGATCTCTGTTGTCCCAGTCCTGGTCTTTCCAGGTTCTGTCTGTATGTTACGGTTGTGTATCATAGTTTTATACTCCTTACTCCAGCATCACATGTAAATCTGCTTATTGTAATGTGTCTATATTTATTTTACATTAGGGGAAGAAAACCTGTACAAAATGAGCTTTTTCTTTCTTTGCCTTTTGACTTTAAAATCAGTAGGTAAAATAAATACAAAAAAAAAATACAGTCAAAACAACAGATCAGGAAAACAGCTGTATTTTTTAATAGGAAATGAGAGTGGGCAGTCCACTGATCTTAAAGTGAATCTCGAAGATTTTATTTAAATAAATGTCTGTTAAGTCGCTATCTATCAGCAAATGAAGTAACACAATGGTGATTGAACCTATGGCCCATGAATTCCCTTACATTTGCAGTATTATGAGTATTAAGAACCGGGTGTCTGTGGTGACTTCCCTGACATGTATTCGAAGTGGCGCAGTTAGTGGAATTGCACCTGCAATTACTGCTTTTCGCCATAGGTGACGCCAAAGAACAAAACGGAGAACTTCAAGATTGCCACGTTAAATGTTTTTATGCTATTATTAATATTAATTCTTTAATTACAATTACAGAGTGGCAAAGGCAAGAGCTATGCAAAAGCCGCTCCTGAAATTTTAAAGAAGACAGTAATTGCTCTAGAAATAAACCTCAGTGCACAGAAAGTTACCTATTTATTGCAACAAAACACATTTCAAAGATACTGTATATATGTGGGAGACACATAAAATCTATGATGAGCTTTTTTAACAGCTTCATAATTTTATAAAAGTACGTTTTTAGAAAAATCACTTTAGTTGCAGAGATTGCCAAGTGTCTGGAAACATAGCTTATGTTCCCATCACCAAAAAGAACGCTCCCAAAGAGTTAAATGATTTAGAGCATTATTTTTCATGTATTTTGTAATTCTCTATAATATATATATAAAAATATATAAATCTTATATTGTATATACTGTATTTAAAAAATCATTGTGGGCAATACAATTCATAACCACTAAAGCTACAGCTGCAAGTGCTTACAGGCTGCCCTATGATGTAAACACCGAGTAGAAGCCCAATAAGGTTCTGAAGTATCCATGGTGACGAGACCAAGTGAACGCCTGCAAACCAGCAACAGAATGTACTCTTACAAGAAAGCTTGCGGTACAAATTAGACTGTAATTTTTTGTGAAAATCCACCCCAAAACAGAATTTACATATACACACAAACACGGACGCACGCACGCACGCACGCACGCACACACACACACACACACACACACACACACACACACACACACACACACACACACACACACACACACACACACACACACACACACACACACAAAGTAAACAGAGGGTAATGTGTTG